>CAJNDT010000824.1:494427-774427 GCA_905221615.1 Symbiodinium sp. CCMP2592 | reverse complement strand
TGCAGCGGGAAATTTCAAGATACCGATGAGTGATTCGCTCAAGTGGTTCAAACTGGTTTCAAATTCTCGAACCCTTAACTACACCAGAAAAGGCTCCGGCTTAGCCACTCCGGCGTCCTTGTCGTGGTTTATCTGCAAGTTGAGCCGGTCCGACTGCAGGCCTTGCATGTCCGAAAATGTGTAGCGTGGGCGTTTGCATGCGCATCTCTATGCCGACAAACACATCTCTCTCGCGCTCGATCTCGCTCTCGCTCTCAAGCCCACAACGGCAACACTGACGGCGACAACGACCACGACGGAACAAGAAGAGCCAAGCTCACACCGCTGCCGCCCCAGTGGCTCAGCGAGTGGTTGTTCAGCATCTTTCCGAGAGGACGGCTGTTCTCCATGGTCTCCTAGACTAGACTGGTTTAGCTTAGGTCTTGGGAGTCAGGGCTTTCGGGTGTGCGGTTCCGGAAACCTACCATAGCTCAGGGTGCGGAATGCGCAATTTGACCCAATGTGCCACACACCGATCTACTGCCTGCCATGAAACTCAAAAAACACTGTAAGACAACTCGTGCCATGTCATTGGTGTCGCAAAAGACTGCAGACATGCATAGACAAAGGTATCAGCCAAAGGCGCAGGGCACTTCTTGGACTTGTTCCTGCTCTTGAGTCTCTTATACAGCCAAACTTACACTAAATGCCCATTGCCAATCGCAATGGGGCCTACGAGATCTGTGTGTGTTTGGGGGGGAGAAGGGGCCACCAGTGCTGTACCTGGGCTCGCTGCTCGCAGGTGCCGTCACATGATTTGGCCGCATGTGGCTACTGGACGGCACCGAAAGCTAAGCCCGCTCCGCACAGGTTGATTCACTCGCTCAATCATACCTGTGATGTGCCCCCAGGAGGATCTTGGGCTTCGCAGGTTCATCTGCGGTTACAATCTTCCGAACTGCAAAGCCTCAAACACAAAACCCTAACATCTGTGCGGCTAGTGTCGGGATCTGTGATCGTCTGCCACATGCCCTTCTTCTGCATCTTGTCGGGGTAGAAGAACCTGATTTGCGTTAGGAACACTTGCGGGACAACCGATTTGTCATGATGATCCTGTGGGTGCCTCTGCCAAGCATAGCGAGTGCAATCTAAATCTAACTACCGATCCCAAATACGCAGAAGAAGATGTGACCACAGAAACCAACACTGCTGAAACAAAATAAACTGTTAGCATCGCTGGACTCAAAGCGATCACACTCTGCGCAAACATGATCATGCCCAGCCCCTGATCGGATAGCAATAAGAACAATCGAAACATCAACAACTAGGACGACCACAACTCGACTACCACCAACAGCAACATCATCAACCACAGCATCACGAATCAAACATCACAACGGCCGCCGCCGCCGCCGCCACCGCCATCGCCATCGCCATCGCCATCGCCACCGCCACCGCCACCACCACCACCACCACCACCACCACCACCACCACCACCACCACCACCACCACCACCACCACCACCACCACCACCACCACCACCACCACCACCACCACCACCACCACCACCACCACCACCAGCAACCGCAACCACAGGGGGTGCTTCAGAAATCACAACGACTGAAGATCACACTACGGACAGCGATCAATAACAAATGCCCAGGCCAGGGACACAACCAAGGTAATGCGGCCGTCTGTGATTTCCGGCATGATCGGCACTCCGTGCCTGCAAGCTCGCAGTCACATGCCATGCATAAAGACGGGATCGCCGACAAGGACTCTGCTCTAGACGCAAAATACTCCAACCACGGATTGACATGATCATGTAGGTGGCACGACACGGTGCACGCTCGATGCTTTCTGTTGCCACAGACACGCTTCACGACTTTCGGAGCTGTTGCTATAAGCTTGTGGCAAAAAAACTCGCTGCCTCTGGGTCCCAAATATGCACAGGTCGCCGTCTTGCATCAGCCTCTGCGACAATATGACTTGCTCATCCTTCAATCCGTCGCAGATTCCACTGCTCGCATATTGCTGGTATTCCGACAGAGGGTGCAATTTAAGAGCTCAGTGCCAGCGAACATGAGCAAGCTGACAGCATCTTGACAGCATGCAGTACAATTGGAAGGGTACTGCTACCACCACCTACTGCTACCAGTACTGCTACGCTCGTTTCATAATACCCCTCGCAGGAACCACTCCAAACCAAGTTCTGCACCGATGCGCAGCGCCGTGAAATGCAACTCTTCCGGCGATGAGCAACAATGCTGCCCGACTGCATGCTTCGAGTGCTTAGCACTGCACCCAATGAACGTACGAGTACCATGCTAGCATGCTCAAGAGTTCTATATAAGGAACCATGGTCCCCCCCAATGAGCAGCTTCGGATTCTTGAGGACTCATTACATGCCTCGGTGATGCACCCTTCATGACTACAGTAGAAGAAGGTATTCTCGGACGACCTGATGCCGAGCTGCAGGGGTGTGTTGTCGATTGTCAGGATTCGCTCGTGGCCAAAGCCTTTACTCGATGGTGGGTTTATGATCGGGCAAAGACGGCGGCTTGTCAATGCCAGGACGGCAAAGTTTCGATCATCCGAAGACCACGAACATCGGTCTTTCTTGATAGACAGCATGAACATCTGCGGTTTGATTGCAAACGAGAAAAAGAGTTACATGGCTCACTCGGCGAGTCCAAAAAGAGAAGACTGCACCTCGTATAAAGCATTGGGCAATTTTGACCCCCGTCATTTTCGCGCTAGGCCCAAACTGTCAACTCATAGACATCCCTAGATCCTGAACCCTAGAACCTAAACCCAATAACAACTTTTAAAAGCGAACAGGAGGCTAAACAGGGCCGTCCAGCAGTCGTGACGGTGGCTTCCGAGGTTGCCTGTAGCAGTCAGAGCGTCCTTTGATCCATTGGCGGTTTAGGGGTAAAGGGCTTCTGCCGCAAATCGAAACCGATACAACACGACTAGTCGTTCTAGATTACGAGTGGTAGTTGATCACAACAAGGCAAAGAACGAGATGCGATCCGACTCACGTCGCTGAGATTCAAGGCATTTGCAGCGTTACAAGTTTGCAGCTGTTTAAATGGCCTTGGCCATCCGGGTACCAGTTTGTGATCACTCCTGACGTTCTGTCCTGGGGCTGCGGCAACAATGGCCCAACCAATTGGTGCTAGTGCTCGGCAGATCGCAAATCCGCTGGAAATGAAGTTTGAGATCACCTGTCCTCGATACCGTACTCCACAAAGAGCCTCTGAATCACCTTGTCCATGGCTGGAGATAGCCCGGGCTTGTACTTGCCTCCTCGCTGGTCCGGCAGGACAGTCGCCAATCTTTGGGTCTGTGGGCTCCCAGAACTGTTGCCCGAAACATTTTTGTCTTTTTTCTTGAAGTTGGGCAAAGGTGAGGCCTATAACTAACGAAGGTCGCAACAGCCGTGCTTTCGACCCGGCCGAATCTCGAACAATAGCTCTACAAGTCCCTTGGTCCCTGCTCAGACCTTTGGTAGGAATGCCGGAAGGCCACTTCATCACACGTTGCTTTGCCTAGCAACACCTGATGTGACCGGACAGCTTCGCAGCACCGCTCCCGCCCGCCGCGCTTACAGCACCCCTTCACGTGCGAACTCCTGCCGAAACAGCAGGCCCTGGGAGAGAGACGACATGAGACAAATCCGCGCCGCCGACCCTACCATTTGGAGAAAGAGTGAACCTTGTTGGCGAGTGTGAGCGCAGGTCCTGCCGAAAAACCTGTTGAAGTTTCGGTGGAATTTTATAAGGAAGGAATCGCCTCTTATAAAATTTCGCGCGCATTTCACGTCAAACTTCGCGACATCTTCGCGTATCATTTTCGTTACGATCCTCGTCGGCGCTCGGTTTCACAGCCCAAACTTCGGACGCCAAACTTCGCAGACCAGACTTCGCGCGCCAAACTTCGCGCACCAAACTTCGCGAGGCAAATTTCGCGTGCAAACTTCGCACAAGCATGTCGCAGCTGCAAGCTTCGGCATATAGTTAAATATGGAAACGGCGCAGGTGTGCTGTGGCAGTCGGGTTGAGTTTGGGCAGTCACTGTCTTGCAGCGTAGACACTTATATTGTCTGCGACACTTCAATGAAAGCAAGCATCTGTCGCAAGGAATCTCAACACAACAGGAAGTTGAGGGAGACAAAACGCTTCACAGATTTTGGTTATACTACTTTTTTCCCAAATTTCACTCTGCAAAGAAACGGCCCTAACAATCTGTGACAAAAAACACGAGGCATCAGTCGGAAGAATTGCGGCAACTCGCGTTCTTGCAAGCTCATCCGTCGCCTGATGTCAGTCAGTGCAACCATGACATGCTTTTCGTCCTTGATGCCCTTCCCAGCGAATGTTGCCCCGCTGGTCGTACTTCCTGGGACTGAGTCAGAGTGACGACAGAGTGACCGTGCCAGGTTCGGGTATGAAGCCGAAAGCCTTGCGTGATACGGCTCACGCATATATTGAAACGAAAGTCAGAAAGCGTCGCATAGGGGCGACCATGAGGGGTGACCATGACCGCAGCCAGGACCGGCTGTAGAAGCCCTTAACTCTAGCCCACGAAGGAGTCTCTGTTTCCAAGCCGGGATGCAAGTGGTACGCACCCGTTGCGAAGTCTCGCGTGCGGGCATTGCTGGCCTTCCACTCCGTATTCTGCAAGATCTCATCCTGAGGGGGTGTGCACATGTCGTTGACAGATTCTTGTCGTGGCCATGACTGAGACAATCATTCGTTATGAAGCGATGATGATGACGATGGGTTCAGGCGCCAGGTGGTTGGTAGAGGGGGTTGGCTAGCATTAGTAGTAGTAGTAGTAGTAGCAGCAGTAGTAGTAGTAGTAGTAGTAGTAGTAGTAGTAGTGGTAGGAGTAGGAGTAGGAGTAGGAGTAGGAGTAGGAGTAGGAGTAGTAGTAGTAGTAGTAGTTGTAGTTGTAGTAGTAGTAATAGTAGTAGTAGTAGTAGTAGTAGTAGTAGTAGTTGTAGTTGTAGTTGCAGTAGTAGTAATAGTAGTAGTAGTAGTAGTAGTAGTAGCAGTAGTAGTACTAGTACTAGTACTGCTAGTAATACTCTTAGTACTTTGTGGCAGTTGTTGTAGTAGTAGTAGTAGTAGTAGGAGTGGCAGCAGCAAGAGGCGTACCTGTAGTAGTAGCAACACTCCCCCAAAGAGTAGTTGTGGCAGTAGCCAAAGGAGGACTATTTCGAGCAGCCGCCACTGCTGTTCTTTGCCAGGAGTCGGTTCGTAAACGTCGGACTAATAAGCACTGCCATGCCTCAAAGCCCTACAAGCACCTGTTATCCAAAGCCTCAAAACCGGACCGACAGTCCAAGAGTCGTAGATGGCCGGGTCATTCGCGAACTTTCGCTTCACTTCGACCTCGGATCTCGGGTTCACCAAAACTCGGGTGTGATCGCACGGCTGGCTCCAAGCACATGAGCCTTGCCAACATGAAGTACGCTCGACTGTCCTATCATGAGAGCTCTGCATATCGTCCGACCAATCTGAGTGGCATCCCGCCACCATGTAGCAGTGTCGTGGACTGACTCCTTCATACAAAGTTCAAGCTTGAAAGGGTTAGCGGATGTGCTGATGAACCCATCATTTGATGGTGTTCAACGTGTATGTGTGTGCAACGACTCCGCTCATTTCCTCAGCTTGCTTAGACAATGGCGAGGGAGCTAGACAAGAAAGCACGCACCGACAAACATGTAAACTACTTGCAGCAAACAAGAAGTCGATGCAAGCCTTCAGGATTCAAGTGCACCAGACATACAAAAATGAGCTGAATGCCTCAAACCTTAAATTACAAACCTTTAACCCTCAAGACCACAACGAACTCCAACAGCCGTCCTCTGTCATGGAGGCGCCATTCGTTGCGCCGACTCCGCGCTCATTACGGCCCATCTCCTGAACAGTTGTATTTTGGGGATTTCGATGGGATTCAGAATTTATTGGATTTATAGACATTATTGATTAGCAGGATGTGGGCTGTAGGATAGTGGGCTATGGGCCAGGGCTGCCATGATATGTAGAGTCAATGTAGAGTGTAGGTTTGCTTTCGAGTGTAGGTTTAATACACGGTAGAGAAACCAACACTGGAAAGAAATTACATGAAACCCAGGCCCAGACCATGAAACGAAACCGAGACTGCTATAACCCCAGAACTCCTAATCCTGAAACCCAAAACACACTCACACATCTTGTCAACTCCCCTCTCCCGGCTTTCTCTGCCCCTCTTCTGGTTGAAACCCCCATTGAAACTCTAGCGCCCAGGGCCCGGCTCCTTGGTGAGGTACTCATGGACTCCATAGGGCCGAGGAATCTCCTTGGGCTCTTTCTGCCACCACTTGGCGACGAATTTCCTCAGCTCCCGACAAGGGACGAAGGAACTCTTGCTTGCACACAGCCAAGGAAACTCTCTCTAATTAATATGTGTCTGTATGTATGTATGGCTATATGTATATGTAATTATACGTATGTGTATATGTATACGTATATGTCTAAGGACATGTAAAGACATGAGCGCGGGCGAGAGAGAGAGAGAGGCGAAAGAGATGTTGTCGTCGCCCACCTGTATATAAAAAACGAATAGATATAACCAACCCAAAATCATGCAATGCTTACGTTAATGGTAGGTTGTCTACTTCCATGTGTCAAGAATAGATAGACACATCTTGGTCATGAAGTGACCGCCCAACCTGTATGAATGAATGTCCGGCTGTCTGTCTGTGTATGCATGTAGAAAGTACACGTACATTGACCTATCCATGCACCAGTGGTTTCCAAAAGTCATGCCTGCCTTTGTTAATCGCTTCCGAAGCTCACAGATCGGCCCAGGGCCTTCGCAATCGCGGTCTTCTCAAGGCCTTTTTTGAGCAGGGACTGCAATGCAAGAAGCCCTTCGACCCAAGTCTTTGGGTCTAAGGTTCAAGGGGGAGGGGCTGAAAGTTGAGCCATCAAGCACTGCTGATTAGAAAATAGAGAAATGAGGACAACCATTTTGGAATCAAATTTTTGTCTTGTAATAGAACGAAGAGGGGTGTGATGCCTTGCAGCGGCGATTGACTTGTCATGATGGATTCCCTGCTCCTGGCAGTGGATGCCTCGTGAACCATGTACGCGAGACAAAAGTCACGAGTCGATTCACCAGGTCATTGCGTGGATGGGATTACTCAGTCCCGGGACTTTGTGGTTTGGCACCCATGGCTCGTAACCACAAATGACAGTCGTCCACAAAGCCCCAAAGAAGCATACTGTTCGGACACGAAGGACGAAATAACATGACTGGTTTATGGGTTATACGAGCTCAAGCAAAAGTCTTACTCTCGGTACGGGGGCCGTTCTTCACTATTAGCCCCGCGATCCTCACTCACCTGCCTTCTTTCCGCAGGTGGATCGCACGGAGTCGATCCTGATACCTGGGTGGCTTAAGCCACTGCAATCCGTCAAGGGGATCTGGGCTACAGGTGCGGCACTACAACATATTCAAGGCAATACAAAAACTAACCTACATTTACGTGTACAAGCATTGCATTACATTATGTAAATGCATACCTGCGCGCAGGCATGCACACATGCATGCATGCACTAAGACTAATGCATGCATGCAGGCAGGCATACATGCCTGCGTGCCCGTAATGCGAAGGTACGTACCGACACATGGAGAAAGCCTGGACACCAGGCACAACACACAACATCCCTGAAACATATAAGACAATCTAAAGACGAGCCATTCGATCTATAACTATATCCATACGTGTATGTATACAGTGATCTGTACATATATATATATACACCCACATACACGGTACTAGCATAGATACACATGTGTATATATATATATACATATGTGTATGTATGTGTGTGTGTGTCTAGCTACCTATCCATGGGACGCTGACTCTTGTAAGGCAGGCCACTCCTTGTTGCCCTGAGAGGAATTTTGCGCGAAGAGACCTTCGGCTTGGAAGTGGGACTCATCGAACTCGGTAACCTTCCAGAGACTTTCTTTGGGCTTAAGGTTTCGAGCTATAAGGTTTAGAAGTTTGCAAGTTTCGGGTGTCAACTTGTCTTCAAGGTTTCGCTTGGTGTGCAGGTGTCAGTATTCGGCTGCTTAAGCCTGTCCTATATGTGATCAGCGTTTGAGGTTCAAGCTACTGCTCAATTCCGCTGTGTTCCTTCTTCTGGTTTGGGGGGGTTCTGCAGATTAGCATCCAACACGTACTTACTGTTTTCTTTAGAGTCTGATAGAGCAGGCAAAACACTTCGACAATTGGGCATTCCTGGGACAGAGCGGCATATGACTGTCGAAAGCGCGTGCCAAAGTCGAGGGAACAAGCGCTACCACCGCAGGCGTGGGACAACAAGTGCCCCGTGCATGAAGCCTTCGTCAAACGAATACTGTCTGATAGGGGCCTAAGGCGGCCTAAGTAATTAGTATAGTGTTTTGGGGCGCACTATACTGTATACTGTAATTACTCAAGCCCCTATATTACTCGCCTGTGGACGAAATGCTTGTTGAAATCCTGTAATTAGGCTCCGGCCACCCGCCCCCCCCCCCCTCGTCTCAGGGCGAAGCTGCAAACAAGTGGACTACCCAAAGAGAGCCCCTGATACATATCCATGGCTGTGTGTATATGCATGCGTGTCTATGCATGTATTTGTACTTGTATTTGTATTCGTAGTTGTATTAGCATGTATGTATGCATGGATTATATATGTGCGCACGTGTATATACATAAAAACAAATCTACATATATGCACACACACACATTCAAACAAACAAACCCGAAATACACACAAACAAAAACGCCCACGCACAGACACGCATACACACGCCCACACACACACACACACATACATTGTTGGCACTCGTGCAGGTCAGGCGAGGTTTCTGGCAGTTTGTGACAGCGACTCTCTACTCCAGGCGCATTCGTCTGCTATCAGCATTAACGTACACACATACCTACCTACATACATACGTACGTACGTTCACAAACCAGGCTGTCGGCCAACCTCCTCCTTGCCATGGAACTGCATCCATCGGTACCTCTGCTTTCACCGCAGCTGCGCTGCAATCAGTAGCCCAGTTACACGAAAAGTAGCGGAAAGAAAATCATGAACTTGTCTTTCTCCTAAACCCCAAACCCTAAACAACAAATCACCGGTATCCTTCCAAAGCAGAGCTCTCCGAGCAGCCAAGAAGCGTCCGCAGGACTTTGCGCTCTGGGTCCTGCACCCCTTGCCTGATGGACGCCAGGTTGGCTGCAAGGGGGAGGGAACGATCTCAACCGGGTTTCTTTTTTGGTATGTCAGATCATGGCTGTGGACGATGGAAAAGTTTCGCAGCTTTATGCAGCGGTGTAGCAGATTATGTAATTACTTCGACACTATATGGTCATAGTCGAAAGCCAGGCGCTGACTCCGCCGGACGCCGAATGCTTCGTCCAGGCGTTGCAACGGCATGGCTCTGCCGTTGAGTTTCGGACGACTGTCCGAGTTTCTGAGTGCTCTACGAGGATATCTGGTCGAGGGAGCAGGTCTCGGAGCCATCAAGGAGGCGTGAGCACACGGCGGGTATTCACCTGCCGTTCGCATGTTGCTGCGTGCGTGCGGATCTTGCGAGCTCTGGTGCCGGGGGTTATTATGGGTGTGGAAGAGCTTGGCTGAAGGTGGCCGCACGCGCGGCCGGACCGATGACATTATGAACATGCTTGAAGCTGAAATCTGCGGAAGCCAGGGCGAGTAGATGAGGCGAAGCTGCTACTCACAGCTAAAAACAGAACATCTTAACAAAAGGCTTGCATGCACTATAGTGTCCATGTGAGCATTTCCTTCACTCCCCCAGCTGGCTTCTGACATTCGGATCACGAGACTACGTCCGAAGAACCCCACTTTGGTAATATAGGGGCCTTAATGATTAGAACAGGGTTTTGGGGTGTATATACTATGCTACAACTAACTATCTAGGCATCTTTTATGACATCGCAACCAGTGTCAAAGGTCTTCGCCTTTCGCTTGGCTCCTGAACTCTACCCTGGGCATCCGAAAAGGGAGCTGTCCAACCTCGGCCAAAGCCTGGTGGCGGTCCAGGCAGAATCCTGCCAGACCTTAGTATAGGGGCCTGCAAAAAAAATTAAAAATCTAAGTCGCGGGGCATGCTATCCCCAGAGACTCCAATATCCCTTAATTAAGGAATATACCTTAAATTATAGTAGGATCCTTAATATGATTTAAGGTATATTCCTTAATTAAGGGGTTTTGGAGGCTCTGGGTCCCACAGGCATGAAGAGACTGCAATTGGAGACGACGATAATTGCCTCCGACCTCCAGATTAACCTCCCGATTTGCGAGGATTTAGGGCGATGTTTGGGTTACCCGATCGTCGGTGCATAGTTACATGTAGCGGGCAAGTAAACTCTAGTTCCAATTTTTAAGGCCCTTCGATAGGGGGGTTTGCTGTGTTCAGGTCTCTCTATGATTTCACCCCCGCCTGAAAATTGCTGCACTTCTATCAATGCAGTGTGCAGGAGCAGCTTTAGTGTCCCTCTAAACTATGTTGGTGGGTTCCTTTCTACATTTATAGTAATACAATATACCCCAAAACCCTATTCTAATTATTAAGGCCCCTATATTTATAGTAATACAACATTCCCCCAAACCTATTCCAATTATTAAGGCCCCTATATTTATAGTAATACAATATTCCCCAAAACCCTATTCCAATTATTAAGGCCCCTGTATTTATAGTAATACAGTATTCCTATATTTATAGTAATACAATAATCCCCAAACCCTATTCTAGTTATTAAGGCCCCTATATTTATAGTAATACAATATTCCCCAAAACCTAATTCTAGTTATTAAGGCCCCTATATTACATTCCTTTCAAGTTCCCGACAGGGTCCGAATCGACTTGTTCCGGCTCAGGCTGCAACGGATGGACAATCTCCAGGTAGCAGCCTGAAGAGCCGGCCGGTTTAGGGTTTTTTTGACACTCACACTCGGACAAAGCCTGGCAAGGTCTATAGCGATCCTGGTTTAGGGTTTAGGGCCAGGGTTTCAGGACTTGCGCTAGGCAACAGACGATAGAAGGGGCCCCCACCCTGTAACAGTGGTATGATAGGAAGATAATAGGGCCCTAATATAATCTTTATAGTCACTATTACAGGGTGGGGGCCCCTTCTAAAATGGATCAGGCAGGGAGAAGAGATCACAGGGGCCAACGAGTGTCTCCAAGTTAGGGCTCAACGAAGAAGTGCAAGAATAAGGTCATTACCCTTACTGGCTCGAAGAAAGCCGGGGCCCTGGGAGAAGCTGCAGTAGTGCACCAGTCGCAGATCAAAAGATCCTTAAAGTAGAGGTCAGACGTGGGCCTTTGAGGATTGCAGAATCGGCTAAGTAAG
Source organism: Symbiodinium sp. CCMP2592 (assembly GCA_905221615.1). NCBI lineage: Eukaryota > Dinophyceae > Suessiales > Symbiodiniaceae > Symbiodinium > Symbiodinium sp. CCMP2592. The sequence goes on along the minus strand of CAJNDT010000824.1, from coordinate 763,020 downwards.
GGTTGTTAATGACTCGTCGGTCGGTAGAAATCCGCGACGCTCAATCTTAACTATATAGCTCAAGTCAGAGAAGCACGAGAGCTTTGCAAATCTTTAGTGCAGTGATGCGCTGCAGAAGTGCCTGTGCTCGCAGCAGCGTCGCAGCAAGGGATCGACATGCCCTTGTATAAATACAAAGCACGTGGCTTGGCAGGAAGGGCTCACTTCGAAGCCCCATGAGGACCCACATTGTGCTGAATCCAAAAACTGGACGGATTCACTGGATTCGCCTTAGCATGGCCGGGAGCGACCCCTGTATCTCCCCTCTCTTGCCACTGTCTTCAAGCACACGATGGGGCCTAAGGATCGCGGCCCTCAAATATACCTTACAGACTTAGACTCCGAGCGGTAATTCTTGGCTCGTTTGCAGAGGGGTGAGAGAGAACGGCGGGTCCCGGCATGCGTTGAGTGTCCCAGGCTCCGGTATGGAGGTAGGCCGGACATTTGCTGTAAAGCCTGGGGTATAGGAGATTCCTCAACAGTACAACGGCACTATACACAGGCGCTTGAGGTGTGAGGCGTTCTATGGTGTTGGTGGATTTTGGAAAAATCCCATCAAGCCCTGAAACTATGCCGAAGCATGGTGAAGTTTTCTCAGCCGCAGGGTCCACCTCATAGAGATTCTGAGGGCTCCTCTTGGTTTAGCACTTTCGGCGTCTGGGGCCGACGGCCTGACGAGGGGTCAAGACATGGGGTTTTGTGCTCCTGGACCTACGAGCCTACCTTGCAGGTCTTGCTGTGGAAATCTGCGCACCACCAATGCCGAAGCTGGGTAAGGAGTCGTATCACGAATCCACCTGCGGAATTGAAATCTTCCGCCAAAAATTCTGTCTGTACAACACCCGGATTGGATCCAAGAAGCTTTCTGGTCTGGCTCTCTGTGTTTCAGTCAGACCCTTCGAACACCTTCCCGAACATGACGATGGCCCAATGGCCATACCTAAAACGTTGAACCATCAGCTGCAACGCCAAAGCCCCTGTGTGTGTGTGTGTGTGTGTGTGTGAGCATCATGCCCTTCCAAAGGGGTCATGTTGGGTGTCAGTACTACACGGGTGCGAGTGACCTCGCAACGATATCGTCTACCGTAAGAGCGCTCGCAACGATATCGTCCACCGTAAGCGCGCAGGACGCACATCCACGATCTATGCCGATATTCCTGAAAATGACAGAGACAACAGAAATATCGCCATTGCAATAAGGTCTCGATCTTCCCCAGTTCTCTGATTGGAGCCAAGGGTCAACCCCCGAGGTGCTAGGGATCAAGGGATGAGACTCGAAGGCTCATCTGGCACAAAACTTCCTGGATCCCAAATAAGGGGTGATGGCCATCGCTCACCCTTCAGGAGAGCTGAAACGGAAGTGCAACGAGTTGGCTTCCATGTTAGACGAGAGGTTCTGGGCTACATCTCACAGCCTGGCAATTGATGTGGAATAAGTTTGGGGACCTTAATATTTAGAATAGGGCTTGGGGTATTTTATACTGTAAGTATAATAAGGCACCCCCCCGAAATAGTGTGAGTAATTATTATGGCCCAATTAGCCCGGAACCTCGAGACCTCTGCCCAAGGTAGCAAAGGTCCGAATGATATGAATTGGGAAGGAGCCAGGGCAAGTGATCCAACACCGACTTGCTTCGGCGTTCAGCCCGCAACTCCAGGAAAAGACTTCTCCGTGTCAAAAGCCGGCGCCAGGCGAGAGGTGACTGTATCAAGTCCTGGGAGGGAGTGCTGACGGTATTGCCCTTTTGTTTTTTAATAAAAAGATGGCCCTGGCTATGTAAACCGCCATCCCCAAATGATTAGAATGGGGCTTTAAGGGAAACCGAGGCTCTACGCATACAGGGGGATATAAGTGGGCAGCATTGAAATCTACTTCGGCCGTCTCTTGTGCAAGCAGGTCCTCACCCTTTTCTTCAACATCTGACAGCCGAGCACCTCAGACCAATGCCGCTCTTTTGGGTTTGACTCTCACATTCTGCAATGCTCTGTGGGGTTTAGGGTTGGGATTTCCGGCGCTCGGCAAAGTCTTCAGAATCCATGAAAGTGCTGAGTCCAAAGTTCCAAAACAGGCTGCCACTGAAATCTTTTCCCTGTATTCAAGGACCACCCATGACGCATATCCAGGGTAGCAGTTCAAGCCCCAGCAGCAAGCAACCTCTGCAGCAACAGCGGCTAAAGGCTAACATAATGCTGCAAATGCTGCTGCTGCTGCTGCTACGGCTACTACTACTAACAACTACTACTTCTACTTCTACTGCTACTGCCACTGCTAGTGCTACTGCTGCTGCCACCAGTACTTGTACCGCTACGGCTGCAACTAACACCAACCACAAAAGCACCACTACTGCTGTTACTACGACTAATACGACTTCTTCTACTAATTACTGAAGCTCTGCTACTACTACTACTACTACTACTACTACTACTACTACTACTACTACTACTATCACCACTACCACTACGACTACGACTACGACTACGACTACGACTACGACTACGACTACTACTACTACTACTACTACTACTACTACTACTACTACTACTACTACTGCTACTGCTACTGCTACTGCTACTGCTACTGCTACTGCTACTACTACCTACCACCACTACTACTTATCTTCCACACCGAACCGATGGTACTCGGGTCGACAACCTGAATGCAGACATGAGGCTGTACACGCACGACAGAGTCTGTCACGAACTCTTCCTTCGCACATCTGCCACCTGACGCATTAGGAAGGAGGTTCAGCAACTGTCGTGTTTGGAAGTAGAGGCGCTCAAATGGCGCATGAAGTCGCACCCTCTTCAAGCATGCTGGAGGCTTGAGACAATTGTCGCAGCATGCATCCAACCAGGGAGAAAAACTTTACAAAGCACGTGACACCGCACTAATTCTGAAATCGTCAAGCCACTAAACAAGCCTCAGCTGCTCTCACCCCAAACGAAGCGTAGCTTTCACCAAACAAGATCGGGACAAACGCTTGTGTTAGGAGCAAATGTTTGAATCTCTAGCTACACATAGAAGTCGAACAAAATCGGGGTAAGCGCTTGTGCTGGGAGACCTTGAGGCTTCCTGGTGAGTAGGCTGCATCCCCACCCTGTGCTTTCGTTTCTGATTCGTTTCATTCAACTCTCGGAACTTTCCGATGATATGAGAGCGCTTTGGATCGCAAGCTGGGGGTTTGGGAGTAGGGATGGGGTCAGAAACTCTTGACCCTACATTGTGACAAGCCAAGAAGTCTCGGGCCACCCCTTTTTTTTTGGTTCCGCTGAAGCCAGGCAGGGCGCGAACTGTATCATCAGGCGCAGGCTCAGCAAGACAAGGGAGTATAAGACTGTAAGCCGAATTCCTCTTGATCTGACTTTCTGGTGCCTTGGCATTTAGCGTCTTGAGCCGAATTTATTAAGCGATCGTAGCAGAAAAAGCTGTTAAAAATACGCTGACGACTGGAAAATGCCTGCAACTACTTACAAAGGCGACGATGCCGAACACTATTGCACAAGTATTGCACCTGCTTCCGTCACGAAACAACGGACTGCAAGTCACACGTCGACAAGTGACCGTCATGATGAGGACAGGGCAACGAACCAACAGAATGCTACTGCCGCTGCTCCTTCTCGTGAGGCTGCAGCCGCTACGTCTGCCGCTTCTACAACGACGGCTACTACTGCAGCAGTGGCTACGACGATAAGGACGACGGCCACCACCACTACTACTACTGCTACTACTACTCCTCCTCCTCCTGCTGCTGCTGCTGCTACTTCTACTACTTGCACTACGTCTACTACTACGTCTACTTCTACCTCTACTTCGACTACTACTGCGACTACCACTACTATTACCATAAGTACTAACTTTTGTACTCGCACCGCGGCTGCCACTACCACTACCACTACCACTTCCCCTACCCCTACCCCTACCACTACCACTACCACTACCACTACCACTACCACTACTACTACTACTACTACTACTACTACTACTACTACTACTACTACTACTACTACTACTACTATTACTACTACTACTACTACTACTACTACTACTACTACTACTACTACTACTACTACTACTACCACTACGACTACGACTACGACTACTACTACGACTACGACTACGACTACTACTACTACTACTACTACTACTACTACTACTACTACCACTACCACTACTACCACTACCACTACCACTACCACTACGACTACGACTACGACGACGACGACGACTACTACTACTACTACTACCACCACCTACTGCTCCCCGTGCAGTTCCTTCAACTTTCACGTCTGCCCTTCCAGTATGCATTCAGTGCAAGAGGAGTTCTCCGTGACGCAGCTTGAAAGTCGAAGCTAACTTCGAAGCTACACTTTCCAGCTTGATTGATGGAGCTGCAGTGCGTTGAGGAATCTCGATAAAGCTTTTTCTGGTTGGGCCTAAGTTCTCAAGCATGGGATTCACAAGTTTTGTGGCCTCCCCTGGCCAGGCCAGTTTAGGCCACTCACCATGCGTATGGTAGCCAGAGTCCAATCCCAATCCCGAGCCCCCTACGGAGTTGCAACTAGACTGGACACAGCTTGTTGAATGGTGCCGGGCTACCTACAGTACTGCAGGGAAATGCGTGAGATATAGCGAAGTGCTGGGAGGTCAGACGTCCAACATCTTTGGCATCTCAACCGCTGAGGCAGACCTGTCGCCTTGTCTCTAAGCTCTCGCTGAAGCCTCGATCCGAGCCGTTTAGCGGGAAAATGCCGGAAGTAAGTGGCAGAGAATCCAGAAGGGAGCTGGAGCATCATGGAGCTGGGAAGTGCAACGGCTTAAAACTGTCTTTTGTTGATCGCTTTCATGGCCCTCATGAAGTCGCTGTAGCCTCAGGCACCAGGTGAAAACAAAAAAAACCTGCACTGCCGGTGGCCAGCTTGAGAAAGATGCATGTCCTGTCCGACCGGCTGCTTGCAGCTAAGTGTGCCGGTCTCGGTTTGACATCCAGGAAGATCCTCTGGGATAGACTCCTGCGGATCAAAAGCATGGATTTGCGGATCATCTGCAAGCGAAAGCCTGCGACAGGATCCCTTCGACAATGTAAAGCAGCTGTGCACGGAAGACTGACAAACCTCTGCCCACGCAGACTGCAAGAGCAGGCCCTGACCAGCATACAAATGAATTACATATATCGTGCAGCAGCCTTGACCGGTGTCTCACAGCACAGAGCATCCTATCCGAGAACGTGAGTGCCAAATTCTCGTCTGAAAAGGGTTGGCGCATGGACCCATGTGCAGAGACACTGGTCAACAACAGCCGTGAACTTGAAATCTGCATGTCAAAGTCCGCGAAAGGAGACCGAAACATGAACCAACAATGACATCTGCTCCTACAAGACTCTTCGAAATGGTGTCTAGGAGTCGACTTAATTAACACCTTATCTTAGGTCTGCAAGGCGTAGCTCACAGTGCTGGCTTCTTGCTGTTGTCATACTATCGTTACTATCGCTCTGAAGAGACACTTTCTTCACCAATTACTGCCTGCAACAAATCTGCATGTGGAGCCAGCAAAACAACACACAAGAAGGCCCATGACTCCATGACGGTACTTGCCAGGGCACGCGCAGTTCGTTGCTTCCGGCGTCTTTGGCGGTCTTGGGGCAAATTAGCACCTCGCACGGATGAGGTTCCAGGACGGGATGTGCGCGGATGTGTTGGCTAGCAGCCCGGTTGCCTCCAACATATTCCAACATCACATATTCACCGCCAGACTCCACTCAAAGCAAACCAGCTGACGGAAAGTAATGAATGCTAGGTTCCTGTGTTGCAGACCGTTTACCAAATCTTGCAGCAAGAAGCTTGCCCAGCCTGCGAGGCTTACCCTCGTAGGCTGCCAACTAGGTATAGAACTCTGAAGCGCTCAAATATATTTACTGTACCCCAAAGCTTAGAGGACGATAATGGTGAGCCAGCGCAACACGCTCGCAAGGTAAAAATACTTGGTATCTCCCCTAAAGGAAGGAACTTTGAGTGAAGAACTGCGACCGCCTTCTCCCGACAGCGACAAGGGATAGTCACAAAACCCAAAGCTTTGCATACAAAAGCTACTGACATTGTTGCTGGTATGAAAGCAGCATACGGCAATTCATTGTTATTGCTGTCGGAATTGAATGTTTTGACTTATCTACGCCAAAGTCGTACTTCGGTTCTAAACCCAAAGAGACACAAGCAGAAACGCAGAACCCTCCCTGAGTCTCCCAAGATCGAACACAGAACATCGCGGGAGATGGCCAGAATCCAACCACAAGGCCCTCTGCAACCCCTAAGCCTAAACGATATTCTAAACCCTAACCCTAAACTCCATCCAAATATACCCTAAGCCTAAACCGTGTTCTAAACCCTAAATCCTACCCTAGCCTAAACTATTTCCTTTTACCCTAAATCCTACATACCCTAAACCCCAAAACTGTCCAAGGCACCTGGAACTCCGACACTTCCTGCGACGAAATGCGACGGGCCAAGTCTTCGTGGGGATCCAGCTCCTGACTCCGACCGGGCTTAGAGTTTGGGTTTAACCTCTCTACCCAGAGGCCCCCATAGTAGTTCCTTTTTGGGATTACTTTATAGGATTCCAGAAATTAACCCCAAAAAGGAACTACTAGGGGGCCTCTGGGTATCGTGTTGGGGGTTAGTTAGGATTCAAGGTCTTTTTCCTTCCTGCCTAGCAAGGACAAAGCCCGCATTGCAGGGTAACTCCGAAGGTCTAGGGCTTGGGGTTTCATTTGGGGGCTTCCGGCTGGGGCATCGCACAGTAGTGGCCATGTGTCCCGAGTCCTTGAAGCGCCGAGCACACATGATAAAATTAAGCCTGCGAAAAGCTCAAAACGCGTGCGGTTGAACTTTTGGGCCCTTCCTTGCCTAAGCCAGCTTTCAAGCCCCCGCAAGCTTCCAACTCAGCCTAAAAAGGTTCAAACGCGCGATCTTTGGAGCGTTCAGCCCACGAAAAGCTCAATAATCGCGCGTTTGAACTTTCGGAGCGCCCATGCAAGCCGTTGCCAAACCCCGCGGTGGGAATTTAGAAATATTCGGGGTCTGGGCTGAAAGGTGCCGTTTCTTATCAAATCGACGCCCCGTAGTGGCCACATGCCCCGAGCCTCAAGCGCCGAGCACACATGCCCTAATTAAACCCTATTTGTAGCCCCTTTAACTTTAAATGCTGTAATAGCACCGGGCTCGAAATCTAAACCCCCGAAGAAATCTAAAAGCCCTCAAGAGCAGGCCTCTGCACCATCGAGGAGCTTGAGGCGGGTGGCCTCCACCCCGAGGGTCAGGGCCAGCCTCAGGTGGTGGGGGCTTTCGGAGCTCAAAAGTTCCGAGCTGCAGATGTTACACAGGGTTTTTGTTTGCCTCCCGCCTGGCTAGGGCTAGGATAGGGTTAAGGCCAAGGCTTGTAGAGCTTTTGGCTCCGTTGCGTGCGGGACAAGGCCGCGAGACGTCCATCACGGTAATAGTCGCTAGGCAAATCGGGCGAGATTTGGTTTCAGGGGTTCAGCTGGTGCCACACACACCCCCTCCCCGATGCGAACATTTTCTAAAGAGAAGATGCAACAGGATCCTTCCTGAAAGCTCTGAAGTCCAAGGCTTACACCCGAAGGTAAACTGCAGTCAAATAAAACTTGCTCCACATGTCGCCGTAAGAGGGCTTGCACAAGTGACATAGGGGCCTTGAATTGTGTAATAGTTTTTTTTTTTGGGGGGGGGGCCTGTTATGCTATAAATATGGCAAGCCCCCCCGCAAAAAAAAAAAAATAGCACAGGTAATTATTAAGACCCCTATAGCATGTTCTTACACCTTGATCTGCATTGCTCTTCCACATGCCTCAATGGATGATGAGTACGTACCAGTACTTCTCGAAGACCATGAGGGTAAATGGAACGTCTGTGTAAAGTGGCGCTATACGCGCACAGCGGCATGGCGTGCGCCGCACTGCTTTGGGGACGAACGGTTAACAAATGTGAAGCCTCATCAACTGAGGAACCCTATAATACATTAATCGTAGGGTCCTTTAAACAAGGACCCCTAGTAAGTTTGAGAACCCTGCATATACTTTCCTTCAAAGTCCTTACTTAGTTACTTAGTTCCACTCTCTGCCGATGCACTGCTCCGTGAACTCCAGCATCCCCCAGGCCAGCACCTGCAGGTGTCAACCCGTCTTCGCAGTACTTTCACTTGTGGTTGTTGGTGATGATGATGGTTGACGGCTTGACGGCGATTAGGATGTTGAAGCTCGCCGGCTCGCAGCGCACATTGTCGTGGTTCTTGGAGGTACAAGTAGTGCCGGTGCCTGCTTTTTGTTGTTGGGGCTGCTGCAGAAGGTGCTTTTCTTATTGCTATCGCATCCCGGAGTTGTGTGGGGGAGTCTGAAGCCGCTCCATGCATGCTGTGAAGGCCCAGGAGGAATATCTTCCTGCCGTACCTGTGTTGCGATGTTCCCAACAAGCTCTTTTCCTTTGACTCCTTGCTTGGCTGGTGGGCTCCGGCACCTTGTCGGTCAGCATCGAGAAGACGAGCCGTCCTGCCCAAGACTTCGGGTTCGGCACAGTGCTTGCTCCGTGTCGCTTCCATAGAAGCCATTGAACATCGCTCATTGTAACGCCGTGGGGGAAAACATACTACCGAAGAGCTGTTTGTTCAGGAAAGTTTTTTCGGCAATGGCACGCTTGCACACCAAACTTCAAAACACTTCTGAATCGCACTAGATGCATCCCCATATTTGCCCAAGCATACCAAATCTAGCCAAACTGTCCAGGAAACTTCGGCAAGCCTCAGCAACCCAGCAAAATCTACGGAAGCCATGCAGTCTCTTAAAGGCATGCGCTTGAAGTTGAAGATACTGGGAGTTGTTGGAAGTGTTCGGTAAATGTTGGCAGCAAAGCTGGGTGTTTGGGCAGGTTCGGGTCAACCTCCGAAAGGTTACTTCCCTGAAAACAACCGTCATTCACATGAAAGATTCCCCATACATCCCCCAAAAACCATCCCGGACCCTAATCCCAAGCCATCCAGCCCCAAAGCCCCGAGTGCGTCGCCAGACACTAGCAGCGCCGTCCAAAAACCCTGAAACTTCCTGTAGTCTCCATTGTAGTTCCTGTTTGTGGGGTTACCTTACAGGATCCTATATATGAACCCCAAAAAGGAACTACTTCGGGGCCTTTGGGTAAACCCGAACAGCTGAGTCCTGCGAGGTTCCTGACATGGACTGCCGGCCCCTCCTGGGAGCAGTACATGGGAATTTCCGAAAATAGGGGACCCTTTAAGGCTTCCTTTGAGGGATCTACAAGGGTTCTATAAAGGGTTTAGGGTTGGGAATTTCCGAAAATCGGGAACCCTAATATAGCACCCTAAATCGTAGGATCCTTATTATAAGGACCCCCACATATGGTAGCCCTAATTTTCGAAAAGTCCCACATAAAAGGATCAGCCTTTTTCCGGAATGGAGGACTTCTGAGATCGAAGTGTTTGATTCCCGCGGAATCCAATTGAGCTAGGTGTGACAAGTTGCTTTTCACAACAGTGGCGGAGACCATTACATATTTCCAGGCATAAGTGTAGCAGCAGCAGAGAAGATGATGAGTACAGGCCAGCCAACACATGACTTCCGGCAAGTATACCATCTTGACCAGACGTGCCCCAGATATTTCTGAACCCCTGAATGGGGTCGCGAACCCTGGCATCAGCTCCCTATGCTTCATGCTTGCATACGTTCACTGTGGTGAGAGTCGCCCGAAATCGAACATCCACTTGAAGATCTTTTCAGTGGAAAACCCTTTGTTTTTGCCACGGGGCTTGTGGCCAGATCCTTGCATCTTTCCACTGAACCCTAACCCCCTAAGCCTAAACCCAAAACTGTGGACTGCGCAATTGCCAACAAAGCGATCAGCCGGCAAGGGGCGACGGCGATCACCTCCTCCTGACTCCTCGACTCCCGCTCGATGTCTTCCTGGACAGAATCTTCAGCAGGTCATTGCTTAGCAATTTTCATACTATAACATAGTAAGTAGGATAGACATACGATATACCTGCTAGGATTGGCATCTGAGTGTTGTGCAATATCATCGGCTTGTCCTACCCGACTACTCGCCTAAGTCTTAGATCTGCTCTGATTCTCTGATGTCCCACTATCTTAGCACAAACCAGCGCAAAACACAACAGGACAGTCCCGTTCTTCTGCTTTTGGAATGTTGAGGATATGCCGGATTCGAGAACAACTCAACAACTATGATCGCCTCAAAGGGGGCCAATGTGCTTCCAACCAATGCCCACATCAAGTCCCGTGTACATAAAACCTCAAAACAAACAGGTGCGTGATGCCCATAACAAAAACATGAGGTACTGTAGGGGCCTTAATACTTAGAATAGGGTTTTGGGGCCCATTTTACTATACTTAGAGTAAGGAACCCCCAAAACAAGTATAGGTAATTATTAAAGGCCCCTATATTAGCTCCACGACCGCTGCCGGACAGCCCACTTCGTCATTTTGCTTGTGACCCCATCGTTTGAATGTTGCCAAGCGGCCGGCTTGCGCAGATCCGGGGTTTCAGAAGGCTTCCCGAGCACAAACCGAGTCAACCTGGAAATGTGCAGGTCTGGACAAGTATATGAGTATGTGTATGCAACAGAAGCTGTATCTCCACTACCGTTCACCGCAGCCATTTTCCCAAGGCTAGATGGCTTTGGGGGGTGTTTATGCGGTTCTGTGTCAGCTCCCAAGCTTACAGAGTCACAACACCCTCAGAGCCCCAAATGCTGGAAACACACTTGGCTAAGAATGGATCTACGACGAACCGTAAGTCGTGAACCTCCAACTTCAGGGCTTTCAGGGTTTAGCCTTAAATTCTTACTGGCCCAAAACCCAAGGAAATAAAAATTGAAACTTTCAGAATCGACTACCTAACAAGAACCCAAAAGTTGAGAAGTTGAGTTTACAGCCAATAAGAATAAAACCCTCAAGCCCCTATCCTGAACTTAGAACCCTAGCAAAAATTAAAATTTTAGCTGTTTCTTAGGGATTATAATAACCAAAAAATACAAATCTATTTCTAAGTACCCCTAAGTAAACCCCAAAGCCCCGAGACCGGGCCTGCACCAATCCCCGATGGGGTGTGCCACGGATTCCTTCCCGAGGTCTGAGCCGGCAATGAAGTGCGCGAAGGCCGACCTGCCAGAAATCCTCCATTCAGGTTTTCGTATCCCCGCTGTGTAGTCACCCGTAGTAACAAGCTAGCAACTGGTACTCATAATCATCATCTCAATCGCAGTCATACTCAGAGTCATAATCATACCAAACGCAGTGAACTACCAAGCCCCGGCCCGCACAGAATTCCAATGCTGCCAATGCTCGTGTTCAACCGTATCTAGTGCTATTGTGCACACTACATGCAGTGCACACGCATGCTGCTTGTAAGACTGTCGCAGCGATCGCATGGGTCATGGCCCGATACCTTCCACCTTCCTAGATCTTATTTATTGTCGCACAGTGGACCTGTCCTGCCAATATGTCTGCTACACGCTACATAGCAGTGCGACCGAACGGACCTGCACAAGGCCATGCAGAAGGAATCCGAATCCAGATCCTCGGCTCGCTGGGGCACGACTTTCGCTGCTGAGTCCTTCGGGCTACGAAAATAGGGACCTTAATATAGCACCCCGAATAGTAGGATCCTTATTATAAGGACCCCAAAAGAAGGTACCCCTAATTTTCCAACCACGGTTCTTTAAAGATATGATCAAACCCGAAAAACACGTCTCGAACTGCCTGCAAGTCTGCAGGTGTTGCTGCTACAATGGCAACTTGCTCCCTAACGTGTCCCTTCTCTCGCCCATAAATTCTGGTGCATCCCCGGCACTGCTACTAAGTAGATGCAGCTCGCACCGTGGCGAGTTCGCGTCTGAACTGCAGCATACCTGAGTTCAAATCCGAGATGAGGTAGAGACCGTGCAAGGAGGTATCTACGTAGAGCTGGGAGGGTTTTGGTTGTTTGGTGCCCTACGCATACAACTCAACAGTGCACTCCGCTGATTCTTAAAGTCTGTACTTCAAACATCGAACTTCGGCTCCACCGACAAGAGCTCTCCTCTCCACTGGATCGCGGACAGCATGCAAGCAATGACAGAGGCTGTTGATTGGGGTGGCTTCGCACTGCTCGGCCGGATTTATGGAGGTTTATAGGACTTGCAGCTTATGCAGCTGAGTATATAGCAGATAACATACTATGGTGCTACAGGAAGAAGAAATAAAAAACAAGCATCACACACAGAGAACCATAATGCAACAAATTGTCTCACATTACATTGCACTACCGCAGTAATGCACGCAGACGTGCATTTGAGCATGCATGCGTGCATACATACATGCATAAACAGCTACATAGATACATCCGGTTCCATCCATGTCTGCAAACAGGGATACCAGTACGGATATGCTAATCGAAAATCGACGATTAAACCCATGTGTATATACAACCAGGAAAACAGACTTACATGCATACATCAATGCATATGTATTGATATGTATGTATATCTGAAAACATCTTTATGTATATGTATATGTATATATGATATGAAAATAATGTTCGTGTATTTATTTACATAGCCATTGGTTGCTTATGTACCTGTGTGTGATTTGATCACTCCATGTATGTATGCATGTATGTATGTAAATGTATGCATACATACATACACACTTGCCTACATGCATACATACATACATACATACAAAACAAAACATAACCTGACATGGCACGCCATAACATACATACATACATACATACATACATACATACATACACATACTTTTTGTCACTCGCACTCGTCAGGCAGGCGAGGGCGAGGTTCATACACACATACACACACACACATACACGTGCACATACACATACACACATACACATACGCTCATACACACACATATGGATATATATATATATATATATATACACACATGTCACATGTGTGTATGTCTGTATGTATGCATGCACACGAGCACTTGCGATCATGTGCCACATGTTTCAGAGCCACCTGCGGCCTGCACGGAGCGCGCCCTCGAAGACCCCTGCCACATACCGCGGCAACACGAGCCTTGATTTGAGCACGGTATTGTCAGGCCGCAGAGAGTCTTCGCGATCACAACATGGTCGAAACAGCGATGAGCCACTTGCTGTGTGCGATGCTGCACGAAGGAACACTTTTTGCTTGCTAGAACAATGGGTTGACCCCTTGCGGCTCATTGCATGTGAAGGCTCAACAAGTGCCCGAGCATTTAAAGTATCTGAGCCTGCTGCCACTGTCCGTCAGCATGTACGCGCCATTGCCACGTGTGGGAGACGGCAGGTGGCGCCACGAGCGGCAAATCCTGGATTGGTTTGGGCCGGATGGAGTGCGATTCTCGATAGCATCAGCACATGGTGTCCGTGTCGAACCAAGGCCATGGCCATCACGTTCATCATCATCATCATCATCATCATCGGCTTTAGGGTTTAGGGTCGAATCATCATCATCGTTTGAGGGTGCACTTGACGGACATCATGCTCGTGGCGCTCTTCATGCTGAAGTCTGCCTACATCTCCTAAACCCCACAGCTACGTGCCAGCACTTGTGCGCATGGCATAAATCTATAAACACATTTCGAGCACATGTATATACGGTAGGTACATATCCGTATGTATGAATATGTATGCAAGAATGTATGCATGCATGCATGCATGTATGGATGTTTGGATGCCTGCTTGTATGTATGTATGTATGTATGTATTACGTATGTTTGCATGCATGTGTAAACAAGCAAACATGCACGTGAGATACACATCTATATATATATATATACAAATATGTAATAGGTACATATGAATGTGCGTATGTGTGTGTGTGGGTGTGTCTGAAACTTGATGCGTTCAAGGATAACGATGTCCATGAGTTGCCTTGGCAAATCTTCAGCTCCGACCACTGCGAAACCTTGCCTATAGAAATCTTCCAGACTGCATTGACGCCTTATCTCAGATATTTGGACAGGGATCACCCGCCATTGACCTGGCCCCGCTAAGCACGTCCGCGGCCAAGGGCTCGTGAAGACGAGCAGCCTCATAGCGCAACCGGGGTGGAAGAAGACACAGACTATGATGCAGTAATTTGCCGCATGCACAAAAAGACTACAAAAAGACACCCAAGAGTGACCACCTCGCGTGCAAGCAGCAAGGTTAGAGATTCATCTGGCCTTCGGGATTTGTGTCAGGGCTACACAAGTATCTGAGCGATTCAGGCTTCGACGGATGCAGTTGCCCCTCCCGTCTAAGCTATCCAACCAGATGACAGACAACCTCAAAAGCATCACCTGGTCAACACACTTGTGCTGCGAATGACCGTTTCCTAGATCCAAGAATCCTGTCTAGGATTTTTCGCTGCAGAATTGGAGGGTCTCGGGTAGAAGTGAACTGCTTTGGCTGCAAAGCTGCAAGGACATACGACATGAAGTTCACTCTACCGACAACGCTATCGCGTCCTTGCCATCAACCGACAGAAATCCTGAAATCCCTAAAGCTGCATGCTGAGGGGAAGCAGCTCTTGGCCAAGCTTACAGCTGCCTGCTTCAGACCCTGAGCCTTAACAATTACCTATAGTGAACCCCAGAAAGTTGGAACATGGGTTTAGGATGATTAGTGCTAGGATTCCCTCGACTTTACCTTAAGGGCATGAGGATAATGATGCTCCAACTTTCTGGCTTCTGCTATATACTATTCTGGGAGATTCCTTTGTACATGTATAGTATCATACACCCCAATTACCTGTACTGTTCTGGGGTTCCTTAGTGCAATTTATAGTATCATATACCCCAATAATACCCTATCATCTAAACTGAGCCGGGCGAGCTTCGATGTTGGCCTTCTTCAGGGCCGCCTGGTGCATTCGGCCGAGGTGGTGGCTACATATGGGTGGTTGTCAAAATTCGGGTCCCTTTATGGGTACCCTAAATATTAGATGCCGTACTATATGAGGTTTTCCTTAGTTAAGAGGTATCGGAAACCCTAAGTTCTATAGATCCCTTATAGATCCCTTTTAGAGGAACCCTATAGGTATATAGAACTAAACCCCCCACAGAAGCCGTGACACGGCGAAACGCGCTCGACCCGACAGCCATTCAGCATAACGGTTTTATAGATATGTTTTATATGTTGTACAATACTACGTTTTATCGTATCATATGGTAATAGAGCCTTCTGTCACAATTTTGATGCCCCCCAGCACCAACGTCCAAGGCAGGGTCTCTCTTCCTCGCCGGGATAATGCCCATGAATGCTCAGGTGCATTCGAAGAGGGCTAGGTTTTGGCAACGTTCAGCTTCAGGGTGTAAGGCATTCTATAGAGCTAGTATATACGGCAAAGAAGTATGCTGAAAAGTGTATCACTATAACTCCAATGGCGACCCTGCTTCAACATATGTATATATATATATATATATATGTATGTATATATATATATATATATATATATATATATATATATAATTATTTATTTATTTGTGCTTGTGTGTGTTGAACCCACTGAAATTATAGCATGCAGATTCATGTCAACATAAAACAGATTATCAACCAGATGCTTGCGGCTTTGATGTAACTATACCTTCGTAAGGACCCCAGCAGCTATGTCCACCTATCTGGCCTGCAGCTTTTGAGGATCAGCCCAGGCAGGTGGGGTGCGGTTGATCCCAGGGCCCCGTCTGGAATCCTCCTCTGTAGGCTTTTGGCTTCAGGGTTGCATGGAAGTGTACTTTCGGCAGAAGGCCTGAGATACACAGCTGCAATTGTGGCGTGGTCTGGGCGAGAGAAAGTCCCTGGTAACTTGGCAACTGGCTACCTCTTCTCAAGCCCAGCTCCTGCAAGTACGGCTGTGGCGACAAAACCACGTCTGCCAGCACAGTGGCCTCGGCGCTCGGCAAGCACATTCCCGCAAGGGCGCGCTCAGACAAATCGTAAAAACCGAACGCATAGAGCGGCTACCTCCCCTCGGGCCCCAAAAGTTTCAGTGAAGTCACCCAGGTGTCGGGGCCCAAGTTTCTTGCCTCCGTAAGAAGCGAGACCACGTCCTCTACCTCGGCTGGGTCCGGTTTGCCAATTCGAGTACAAGTAGGAGAGAATCTGACTGGAAAAGGACTGGCTCAATGCAACATGAGAAACACAGAGAAACATATTAAGAGGAAGTTGAACCCGCAGCCGCAGACTCTATGATCTCTGTGCCAACCTCGTTGCTGGTTCCCCCTGGCCATGTAACATGCCGCATACATGTGTATCGAAAGAGAGAGAGAGAGAGAGAGAGAGAGAGAGAGAGAGAGAGAGAGAGAGAGAGAGAGAGAGAGAGAGAGAGAGAGAGAGAGAGAGAGACGCCTTCGTAGGACATAGAACCTCTACGTTCAGGCTTCAAACCTTCAAGCCTGAACCGCCCGAAGGGTGACTGGGTTGAGGGTTCGATGAGGCACACGAGCCCGCAACTTACAGCAGAATTGGGAAGGGGGTGGTATCTCTGGGACAAGCTGCTGTCCTACAGTTGCAGGCTTAGAGCAACAATGCCCCATGACAAAAATCAACGAGATCCCATCGCGCAATTAAACAAACAGTACATGAGTTGGTTCTTAATACTTAAAACCTAAACCCAGAGTTGCCACGCTCAATAAGCATTGCGGGACCCCCAGTTGGAGAGCTTCTGATCCAGTCTTAGCCCAACACTGAAAACAAAAAGCACGTGTGAATGCTTTTGCGCGCAGGTGGGTAAAGGCTTCAATACCTACATGCTGATACAGAAACCTGGGGTGTTGATGCATGCAAGCAGCGAACAACACTAGAACTACGTACAGAGAAACATGCATGTGGATCTTAGGGAAACACATGCTACATTGATGGTTATTAGATAAGCAGCGAAGTTGTGTATACGTTTCAGGTACAGGTTTGTATGCCCGCCTGCATAGGGCGTGTGTGTCCCTCAAAGCATATGCAGATTATGTGGATGCATATGCGTTTAAAAAGCCATATCCCCCCAATTCACACCCTCAAACTCTAAAACCGTGTTTGGGGTTTATAGGAATAGACAACCTTCAAAGCCGGATCGTTAACTCCAGAGATCGCAAGATCAGGCTCGCCTGGCCGGACTCGTTTAGAAACCGACGCAGTTTAGAGTTTAGGCCCAAACCCTTCGCACCCGGTCACGGTGGCCGAGTTGAACTGGAAGTCCTGCAGCCGGACATGGAGGCACCGAAATACACAAGAAGGACTGGTGCTCCTAAGGCGATAATCGATCGAAGAGTGTGTCGTCATCGTCAGCATCATCAATGCCAGTAGGAAGAAGATGATGATGAAGACTAGGTTGTAGTACTACTACTCTTACCATTGTTATCATGTTTCATCTTCGTCTTCATGTTGTTCATGCTCATTACCATGGTCACGTGCATGTTTGTTTTTCAGGCGTAAATAGTACATCGAGGTCGTTGTACGGTACACGATCTGGCAGTCAGAAAGGGCAGCTTCTTCTGGTCGTTAGTGCCGAAGGCTATCTCCTGCCATCTGTATGTATGTATATATATATATATACATACACATACATATATATATGCATACATACATATACACACATACATCGGATATGGTTTTGTAGCGGGTTGCAGTGGCACATAATGGCAGGACAAATGCCTGAGCGCATGGCATTTTGCAGACTTGAAGTACATTTCACCATCGGGCATTCTGGTATAATGAACATGAGCTCCGGTTTCGGCTAGCGGTCCATTCAATCGAGCAGTCTTTGCAGGGCTGAATTTTGCGCGAGGATTGGGTGTAGCGAGGGGTGTGGGGGGGTTATCTATCTGGACTGCTCAGCTTGGGCTTTTGTGAGGAGGGTGGATAGCGAGGAGGGGGCGGGCCACTAACGTCGAAGGTCTGCCTACCGATGATTTCGGCGATGCTGATGATGATGGTGATGTACTAGAAAAAACACGTTGTAGAGATGATACTGTCGGTGATGGTGATGGCCGGACTGGTGGTGAGGCTGGTGAAGAAGACAATTGTGGTGAAAACTTTGGGGTCATGGTGCAATTGCCGCTGATGATGCTCAATGCTGGCGATGACCATGATGATGACAGTATTGCTGGAGCTTTGGATCGCAATTTTGGGCTCGGAATTCCATTCATGAAGAACCGTGAGGGTCCTTAGATCAAGCTAACGCAGCGACGTGCCATGCTGTGACCTTTTGCTTTGCTAGCTTTCTCTGTGCTGGCATGCGTCGTTTTGCCTCGCAGCGGCCTGGGCGACCCTTAAAACTGGACAGCCGCTGGAGGATCTTGCACGTAGGATTTCCTCTTGTCTTTACCGAAAGCGCTGAGATCTTCTTCAGGTATGCTTTTGGCAACCCGGGTTGCCACCATGTTGCGAAACGTCCAGTGTGCAGTGCTTTGAGCGAAGCAAAGTAGTCATACTTGCAGGTAGCAAGAATACGTAGTTTTCGGAGGGCCATGGCAAACGCACGTGCTCCGAAAGCGCTACGGCTCCCACTCCAAAAGTACTGAAACCAACGTGCCACTAACTACGACGGACTGACCTATTCAGACAAGTCGGAGCAACATCGATGACGACTGCTTTAGCGGCCTGGGACACCAGCACTTCTTCATCATCCATGTAGAAGAACACGGCTGACCTGCGGACGGCTTTCTGAAGTCTTGACCAAGTTCGACTTCACGTGGAAGGTCCGTGCGTTGAACCAGTGGACACTTCTGTCTCTGGGCTCGATACGGCCTTCATTGTCAATTCGGAGAATGACGCAGCCGTGCAGCCGTATTTCCAAACAAGCCCAAGATTCACAACTTGCACAGCACGTGATACCAGTAGGAGGACGCTTCGCAAGTTGTACTGCACCTGATGCCTGGACAGACGCATCCCTATACCAAAGCCACTACGAAAGCCCACTGTGGGATGCTCTGTTCATCCTTATACGCTTTTACACAGGACGCAGACCACACCATGGTCTCCATAGACTGAAGAGCCTTCAGGCCTCTCCGTTCTTCTGAACTCTCAATACTCGTCTGCACGAAGAAACTTACAGGTCAAAATCCTCCCCAAAATCGAGCCCTCAGCCCTAAACCCCTAAACCCAAAACCCTAAAGCCCTAAACCCTGAACCCTGAAAAAGCCCCGGGCCTGCTCAGCTCCTCACCCCAGATCACAGTCCCAGTTTTGAGCCCTCGCGCATGCAGAGCGCAGAGGGGCGCGTCGACGAAGGAGAGCCGAGGAACCTCAGCTCAAAAAGGGAGTTTATGGGGGCGAATGCATTTATGTATAATATACATACGAGAAAGTGTTTGTATCTATCTATCGACCTACACTATCTACATGTTTATATGCGGAATAATGAAACTAGATAGAACAAATCCTTCGTACGGTTTTAGGAGTTGGTTCAAAGATTTTCCCTCCTACATAGCAAGGACGAGGCTCGCATCACGGAGCATGTTCGGTATGGTTGAAGGATATAGGTTGTAGGCTTTGTTCGAGGGGTCCTTTCAGAGGGGATTTGGCACTTACTGTTCGGTCAAACTCTCCCACAGCGCAGAGATCAAACATTGGGCTTCTGGATGTGAATTCTTTACGGCTTGAACATTACGCCTCCCAGGAGGTCTCGAAAGATGCGTTTGGACATGGAGGGTTGCCGACGTTATCTGAACTTGTCTGCTAAGACGGAATCCACAGAAAGGTGAGTGGTGGGGGCCATCTCCATTCTGGGAACACGGCTTAGGGTTCAGGGCTTCAGGGTTTAGGCTTGTAAGGCTTTTCCCTCCTACTTAGGGCTTTAGAGTTTAGGGTTTAGGGGTTAGGGGAACAACACAAAAGCTGCCTCCATTTCTGGGCAGATCCCAAAGCCACCATGGTTTTGAGGTCTTGGTCCTGCAGCCTCTAGACTCTAGACTTGGGAAGTGGTACACATGCATGCACACATACACACGAAGAGGTACAAACCTACATAGGGATGTGCGTACAGACAAAGATATACGTGTACAAAAAATCGTTTATAGAGGAGTATACAGACATCAGTTCATACACTGAGCGATGTTACATGCAACGCACGTGTTTGGGTGTGCTTGTGAGTGTGTGAGCACACGTGTGGCCACACGAGTGTCCCCCAGAGGGTTGCCAACAAAGCGACAGCATCTAATGCTGAACAGGTCGCCTCAAACCGCTGCGTCAGTATCTGGGCCAGCCGCGCGCGACCTCTGAGGCCCCGCAACGTGACACTCTTGTGTTCTCCGAACCCACCGCCAGCTGCTCCCCGACCAGTTCGGGTGTACCGAGTTTCATCGACTGCATCCAGACTGGTATTAAAAGGAATGCGACTGTCGGCGCTTTCTCCGGACTGCTGCCCGAGGTTGTAAAAACGGTATTGAAGATCCAGCAAGGCTTTCGGAAGCAATTCCACTGATGGAGATCCGGCCGCCTTTCTAGCAAAGCCGCAGTGAGGGCTGATGGAGACCCGTTTGGGCCCCACGCGAGTTTTCGAAGACTGTGAGGGGCCGTAACGATTCTTTGTAGTGGTCCTCAAGGAGTATTCGAAAATATGTCCCCAGCTCGCTGCTAGAATGATTCAAGCCCCTAGATTTCCTGACCCTTTGCGCTTCGGCCAAGTTGCCCGTCTGCTTCAGCAAGCCCGGCAATAGCGGGACAACCAGCCGGTAGTCGGTCGCCCTGAAGGACAAACAGCTGGATAATTGGCGGGGAAGCTATGACTCGGGAAGACTTTTGTTTTCGCGTCCTGCCTTACGAGAAGGCTATGCAGCTGAAGGGAAAACGAACACCCCCAAAGAACAATCACAATCGGCAACTTGAGACACTCTGAGGCTCTGCGCTTGAACCTTTTTTGTGTCTCCCTGCCTGATTCCCACCTTTCGGAATGCCCAAGAGAATGCCTCTGCCATTGTTTGAAAGTCGACCTGCCACGCGCTGGTTGTGAGTCTGTCTTGCATTGCTCGTAAAGCCTTACGCTGAGCTCTTGACCCAACTGTCTCTCCACAGGCAGGACCAACATCGGCACCCACAAATGTTGAGCATGGTTACACCCAAGCATAAGAATGCAATGAATCCAGCATTGCAACACCGTGAACCAAAGCAATCAGCCGCTGTGCAAATAACCTGCCTTGCCAACATCGGGCATCGTGTACTCGTCACTACGTGAAGTGCTTCCTTGCAGCATTTGCGCTTGGATTTCGACAGCTTCAATACAACTGGCGGCTTATCTTCATGTCTGTCTGCTGTTTTGTCCCATTCGTCCTGTATTGCTGACTTTAAAAATGGCGTCCGTGCATAGCATGAGCTCACACAGCCTCAGACTGGCTGCTTCTGTACAGTAATTAGAAGCACAATCACTTTACGAAGCCGAAGCTGCAAAGGTCTTAGCCAGCGTGAAACCCCAGGCACGGATGCAGAGCCGGCCTTCAAAAGCATATCCACCCCGCAATGGTCGTTCACGGCTCCGCGCATTGAGCGCCTGAGGGCATAGGACACTCGTCGAAAGAACACCGAGCCTCAACTCTACCACTTTTCTGGAAGTGATGTGGGGCCCAACAATCACAGGTCTCAGGCAAGAAAGGAAGAAGATAGTGCTGTTTGCTGCTTATGAGTTGCATTCCTCTAAAGAAACCTGTTCTCATGTTCACGTTGCTACTTCTGCCATGGCTATTATACTGTCAACTATCAATATTGTTATTGCTCTTGGCCCCTTCGCCCTGTATGTATGTATGTATGTATGTGTGTGTGTGTGTGTGTTTATTGCTGATGGCATCAGATGATCCTGAATCTAGCGCTGGCTGATAATATGGCTGTTATTGATATGCTCATTGACAGTGTTGTCATTGCTTTCGTAATGAAAGGTCCTATGTTTACATAATAAACAAAATACGTGTAAGTGTAGGTGAATAAGCAGAGACATAACACCAAATAAATCCATAAACGAATACAGCAATGTACCTGCATGTATGTGTGTGTGTGTATGTATGTATGCACATAGTCAGGTCCACTGGGGCTGTCAACATGGCAGTGTCTTGTGAGCGTTGCAACTTGTACAGCGAACAACTAAATAGCCCAGCCATTTTCGATAGGAAAATCAACCACCCATGCATTGGGATTCCAGCTGCGTTCCCAACCGATTGGGTGCTGCACCACACGCACTCCATGCAGAACCTATAGGCAAGAAACGTGGGTTTGTACACATATGTGTATGCATATATACATATATATACACGAATATGTATGTGTATACATATTTGCAAGCCCTGAACCCTGGCTGAAGCCAAGCGACCTGTGCGTTGCCGTGCCTTAGACCAGACTCTGAAGCCGTGTTTGCGACATCTTATCCCTAAGGCTCCACGTACCCATATGGGTGGTTGTCAAACTTATGGCCCCTTTTTGGGTCCCTATTTTTAATACGGCACCCAAAATTTAGGGCACCCAGAAAGGGGACCCATAGAGTATATACTTGGGTTCCCTTGAGGGATATGTGTAGTTGTCAACCACCCGTATAGGGCTTCTTAAGATAAGGGCTTTAATGCTTGTGATAGGATTCCTGTACAGCACTCCTTTACGGGATTGGGGTAGGTGGCTGCCTGAATAGAACAGGGTTCCTGCACGGCTACTACATTACAAGGGCTTAGCGTAGGGCCTGAGTATTCCTTCAAATCCGTGTGTTACATGTTTGCGTGCATGACTCATGACCCTACATGTAACTGTAAGCCTTACACATATACTCCACCGATGTGCCTGTTTGAATTTGCATTCTTTGTACACTGACTGCATGAAAAGACCGCATGCAATAATGAAAACATGTATTTGGGAATGCTGATAGTATATTGTATGTAAACTATGTATAAACAGGAAAAGCTATGGCTGTGCAAAACAGTCACTGTGCATGAGTTGTTCTGACATTTCAGCGATCTGGACTTGAGCTCAACCTCTTGTTCAGCATCTTTTTCAGGTCAAGCCTTTTTTCAAACAGACTTATACATGCGGCCGCCCGGATCTCAGAGCTGCTGCACTCGCGGCAGAAACCCTAAGCATCTGAAACACGGAGGCGCCCGACGAACCTGGAAGCCATATGATAATTAGCGCCCGTGAATACTGTAATGAAGCCGAAGTCGCGATAGATGCGATCTGCAACCGGCACAGAAGATCCCCTTGAGCAGGTATTTCATCATCTAACAGGTAATACCTCCAATATGACCCCATAGAACTCCAGCTGTAGCCACTGCACCCAAGCACTGAAGACCTGGAAAACATCACCACATCTGAAGAAGTGCTGGAAACCCTCAACCTCGTGTAGCCAGCCATGGATACACAACTGTGACATAACCTTGAACGACCTGGGAGTTTCCGAAAATAGGGGACCCAAATATAGTACCCTAAATAGTAGGATCCTTATTATAAGGACCCCTAAATAAGGTACCCCTATTTTCGGAAACTCCCACCTGAGAAAAGCCTCCAGTCTCCACGACACCCTTCGATCAAGTTCCCTCCACGGAGTGGAGGTAGGAGGCGGGGGTGGATGAAGCCTTAAACCCTACTTGGAGGTTCATGGGTACTGGGGTTGCACGTAGGGTAACTATCCTTATAACCCATACTAGGGGACTTATAAGCCCACATATAACTACCCCTGAACCTCCAAGTAGACCAAGAGACCAGAATCGCTTCCGGCACCAGTGGTTGCCACCGCAATTCCAGCCAACTCTTTGCTTGAAGGAGGAGTCCCATCCTCGGGAAGTCTCACTGGCCCAAACCACAGGGAAACAAAAGTTGAAACTTTCAGAATCGACCACCTTATAATAACCCCACCAGTTGAAAAGTTGAGTTTGCAGCCAATAAGAAGTGAGGTCTTCACAGAGTCCGGGCCCCCAGTTATACCCGAGAGAATCCAAAAAGAACGTGACAGAAGGGACCAACATTATTTTGTGAAGCCTGAGTTGTAAGTCAGCAACAGGCATATTGCACCAGATAAGCGTGGACAAAGTCTGTTGGCATCTAGCGCGCCTACCAATTCTTCAAGTCTGGCTTGCCACTGACGTTCGTGCGCTGTCGGTATCGCCACTTCCCATAAACTGTCAGTCAAATGGAAGTATCCAACCTGTCTGACTGTTACATACGAATATTCTTCTTATCATTCTTCTTACATGACTAATCTTGTTATTATGAATACAAACGGGCAAGCTGAAGGATTCATTGTGGCCCTGCTTGGTAGACGACTGTCAGGATGCCGAAGAAATGGGGACGGGGAGTCAAAGCCGCGTTCAGGTCAGAATCCCACTTGTCCAGTACCCCGGAGAACTACATAAAGGCTAGCTTTGGGAGTGTATTGGTATTATATAGTTATAGTGGCTAACTCTGGGAGTACATATATAGGATTATACAGGGATTATAGTGGCCCGTATAAGTTAAAGGTTACCTACTCCACTGCTAGGTATTGGATGCAGCAGGAGGCCAATGCCATCGAGATCATGCGAGAAAATGGCCGGCACGGGGGTCTCCTGGAATCATACACACTTGGAAATTCATGGGTAGTTATAAGTAGGGTTATAAGTAGGGTACCTATACTTATAACCCATATTAAGGGACTTATAACCCCACTTATGACTACCCCTGAACCTCCAAGCAAGATCGACAATGTAGAGGGGCGTGCATCTCGGCCGACAGCCATGGTGGACCCAACTCTCCGACGAGAGCGCGCTTTTGTGGAGGGTTCCGGTGTATTGGGGCCCTCTAGGTATCAGCTATACACAGATACGGCGGTTCGGTCAGTTCGTGGCTCAGAGGTTTGACTGCACCCTGGGTTTCACCGTGCTTACAGACAAATCCCAACAGAACTCGAACTTCAACCCTGCACCAAGGACAAATGGACCCAAGCGCAAGAGGCAAGCCCTAAGCCCTTTCTCTTCTCCTGCTTTGCAGCTCCGTCTGCCCAGTATTGAACAGTGGAGGCCAGGAAAATCACACCTTTGGAGTCTCTTTGGTGATCCAAGGGTCCCAGAGTAAACAGGAGTCAGACTGCGCGTGCCTCAATCGTTTGATTCAACCTTTGTCTGGGACGCTACGTGGATCCTAGTACCAGCTTGCTTTGGTGCCCTGCGGCAGTCGACACCTATCAGCTGCTGTGGCGACAACGACGACGACAGCAAGATGACGATGCCGATGGCACAAGCCACGACCACGAACAACAAAACGACAACGACAAGAACAGCGACGACGACGACGACGACCACGACAACAAGAACGACAACCGGCAGCAGTATCCACATCGTGGCAGCAACAGCGAGAACCACGCAAATGTTTTAGAGAGAGGTTTCAGGGGAGGCAGCCAGTGCTTCAGTTACTTTCCTGATCTCGGGGGCTCCAGGGTTTTAAACAATCCAACGGCAGGTGACAAACGGGAGCACTTCCTTCGAGGATGTGTTGCCGTCGGTAGATGCCCATCCAGTCCTGCCAACGGTCTGTGCATATTGACACCCGCGCGCATGTGTGTGTGTGTGTGTCTCAATTTATCTGCCAGTGGGCATGTGGGTCTGAGTACTTGCAACGGATGGACGCGAAGAAGACGACGTCTACGACGACGACGGCCAGCGGGAACTCGGACCTCGCATGGAGACGTAACCCGGTCAAAGATGAGACAACCTTAGCAGTCAATAATCAGCCACTGGCTTCGCATGATGCAGATTAACCTGCAAGTAGCTCTGGCGCATGTGCAGGAGCAGAACTGCAGTCAAGCTAAACTTCCCGAAACCTCCCCCGGAACACCCGCAAGCGCTCCTTCAACTCTGGCTCCAAGCCATAGGCGACTCCTGACAAACGTAACTAGACCCAGCACCCTAAATCGTAGCTTGCATAAGCTCTCGGAACGAACTTTAAGAAGCCTTCACGACTCCACGATATGTCCTCGGCTTATCGATATTAGCTCGCTCGTGATATTCGCCGATGTCATGTCATCTTTGGAACTTCCGCAGTTATGTTCGAACATGCCACATCCGGGCAGGCCTCAAGCTTGCAATGAAGATAGTATGAGCAGCTCTTAGCTGTGCTGGCGTCTGGTTGCAAGATTCGATGAGGACACGCTGCTGATGTTGACTACCTGTTGCAGGTCCTGTAAACGTTAACCTGCGTCGCAACATTCTCGCTAATGAAACAGTGCATGTTCATGCTCCGTGCACTGCCGCCAGCGCCTTCCAACACTTCACTATGATCTGGCCATCGAAGTTGGCAAAAGCTTTGCCACAGTGCACCTGCCCACCGGCAGTTTGGTCTCATGGAACTCTCGGTTCGCTGTGATCGCCGATGTTGATAGAAGGCACATCAGGGGGCAGGTGGTCGTCGGAGAGAAGCAAGTAGCGCAATAAAGAGAAACGCTTCATGGCACACAGAAGGTAAAACGGGCCTCTGAACTGGCCGGCAATCTGACGGCAGCAGTGCAGACGTCGATGACGCCGACAACAACCACAACAACATCAGCAAAGTAAATGAAGTCATGCCTGCCAGTGTGACGTTGCGCCATCTGAAGCATACAGAGGAGCTGTTGGCGACCTTGGGTGCAATGCATGCCGCTGCCGATTCCATTTGCAAGCCCCGACTACCACACCAGGAGAGCCAAACTGTGGTTGCTGAGATGACAAAAGCACCTGCATTCAAACGTATGCGTGTATGTCAACGTACGTATAATTACTTCCAAAAACCCTCCCGACCGCACTGCACACACTGAGCCGCAACATCATCCCGGCCATCCCATCAAGACCACAAGCCCTCTACGCTGGAAGCCCATAACTGCCCTCAGCGCCTCCGCCCTGCCACCACCCTAACCCTGAGGATGGGTACCTCCAGAGGATGCAGAAAGCCAAGGATGTGCTCCAATGACTTGTCCTGCGCACTTCGCAAGCTTGGGCTCCCAGAACCCGGGGGGGGAGGGGGGGTTAAGGCTCACCATCCGAACTTAAGCTCCCTGCGGCAGCCTTTCTGCAAAGGGGTCTATCTGCTGGGTTCAGCGGTGAATCCTTCACCCATTCATCGACAAGATGTGTAAGCCAACGACACAAAGTGCACTGAGTCCTCGAAGGGAAGGGGTCTCGTGGCACGTCGCTTGGCATCGGTGCCCTGGTGTGCAATCTGAAGGCCAAGCGCCTGGCCAACTAAATTCTGTCGTTCCAAACTTATTTCGCCTATGTGATACAATGCGTAGCACAAACGTGTTTCGGAGCAGATTGGGTCACACATCTTGACTTCGACATTTGCTTCACAGCCCTTCGACCACGGACTGCGCTGAAATTTCTTACCCGCAGTGCAGGACGACAGGTGTCTGCACCACTGCATCATTCAAATCTTACTTCTCGGAGCCTATATACTCAATCTGACAAGATACAATACATAGCACATGATCTATAGTGGGCCACATAAGATGCACCATGTGTAAAATGCAGTTAGCGACCTCTAACAAAATGTGCATCATACAACCACGCAGATGGAGTTTAGACTGTAAGCCAATTATACATGACACAGAGCTATATACTATTGAAAACATAGTGTATGTATGCGTGCAAGGGTGCATGTAAGCGTGCATGTATGCATGTATGTGTATGCTGTAGGTATGTATATGCGTACGTATGTTTACATATATATATATATATAACAGAATATAGTTAATAATGCAGGTATATAGCTTATCCGTATAACTTGTAAATCAAACCTTGCAACTGTAACACACTAATTATATACACAGGTCGACCGACAGGTAGATAGATATGGAAGTTTCCGAAAATTGGGGACCCTAATATACTATCCTGAATAGTAGGATCCGTATTATAAGTATAAGGGCCCCAAAATTGGTCCCCCTAATTTCCGGAAACTCCCATACAGGGACCCAGCACGTCCCAGCGGCCTCCTGATAGGCCTGGGTGGTCACTGTGGCATCTCCCTTTGCAGCCAGATCCCCGATCTGCTCGTAGAGGGCCCTTAAGGCTGCAGGCTTGTAGGTTTAGGGTTTGGAGGTTTCGGCGCTCAAACTCAGTTTAGGGTTTAGAGGTTTAGAGGTTTAGGGTTTACAGTAGAGGTTCAGGGTTTAGGGGTTTAGGGTTCAGGGGTTTAGGGGTTAGGGTTTAGGGTTTTGGGGTTAGGGGTTTAGGGGTTTCGACGCTCACACTCGCACAAAAGGCAGGCAAGGCTCCACATAGGTTTTAGGGGTTTAGGGTTGGGCCTCGAGTTTGCCTCGCCCCAAAAACTTTACATCTTCGGGTTCGTCATAAGATTTACATATCTGTCCTGGGAAAAAATTTGCTTCGGACCCTTGTAGGGCATGAGAGTTCAGGAGCGTTTCAGGAGAGGTGCTGTGTAAGCATGCTGGCATCTCATGACTGCATGGGTCCGCCACGGTTCGTTTCAGCAAGTCGTCGGAGTAATTCGGCATCGGGCCTCTAAGCGTTCACGGATCTGGCCCGCATACAAATCTCACACGTCTCTGAGGCCTTGATTCTTGATACAGCCTTCGGGCTGCCACCCTTGTGTATCCCAGTCTTTACCTAGAATGCTGCAAAGCATCGCCATGCGCTTGAACAAGGGGTCGTCAGCATACCTCAACAGTGCCACATGTAAACGTGCTGCAACTCGACTATCGAAGCCTTCGGTACGGGAACTGAGTCGAGCAGGGGTCACAGGATCTTCGAACATCCCAGGCAGTACCCAGGAGCCGAAACGTCAAGAGGGCAAAGAGACAGTGTGCGGGGCTGGGAAAGCAGAAAAGGGTATGAGGGCTGCTGGACTCTAGGGCAGGGAAGCGGTCAAAGAACGAACCGCGGTCCATGATGCGAAGAATAGGCATGACAACGATGAGACTTGGATTATAAACTGGCCCAGATGCTTTGGAATCGCCGGCGGGGGACGGCGATCCACGCAGCGGAACATGAGCCTGCAGTGTGGAGCACACTGTGCCGGGTACCACGCGTCGGCGTGCACCAGCTGCCAGGGGTGACCAGAACATACCAGGACCAAAACATCGCGTTCGGCATGGGGCAACGATCTCAGGCGCGGTGCTAGGCCTTGCGAGAGTCTTGTAGTGTTCTGCATCCAAGCCACTCGGTCCGGGCCACATACTTGATGCCCTTGCTGACCTGCCATGGCCATGAAAGAAGCGGGAAAGCAATGAATGGGAGACTGTGCAGCTTTAGCAACTACATGCTGCGGCTTTTTCTTCGGCCAATAAATGAAATCACCAGTTGTGTGGATATATGGTCACGGACATTTTGCAGTTCTGAAAGTCTTTTGTTCAACAGAACTCGAGTGGCTGTACATGCAACATCAGTTTTGGTAGGATTGTAGTGTGGGTCTTTTAAATGCACGAAGCTGTCTGAGCGATGTCTCTTGGGACACGTGTGAACAATGGCTCTTTAAAAAGCCACCGAATCTACGATTTCACAGTCCTGCAGCTAGACCGGGGTTTGCTTCATAGCGGAGCTGAGAAAAAAGCCAGCCATTCAGAATTGAAGCTCCTGCTCATACCACCAAGCTATATTTGAACGAACATACGAAAATCTACTCTACTACAACATACTACAATATGCCGTTTAATATGCTATACTGCAATCGACTATAACACATTGTACGTGTCTTTCCAGGCTTGGGAAGATCCGGCCTCAAGTCCAGCATGTGGAAGGTCGTGTGGAAGGAGCACCTGAGCTCCGATGCTCTCCTCCCAGAGCTGAAAAAACACACCCACCTGTCATACATGTAATTTTATATGTATGTATGTGTATGTACCTATCCTTCTTTGCAGCTTCGGTGCTGCAGTGCCGGCTGTGGGCCGGAAGCGTTTGCCGGAGTCGGTGAATTCAAGCTCACCACCGTCGTAGTCCTTCTTCAGGTTGGGGATGCTAGAGCTTACGGAAAGCCCCGACACCTGCCCTAGTTAAATCGAATCGTACAGGGCCGACTTCACGCTTAGGGCGCTGCGGGGCTTGGGGCACTATAGGGGCCGTAATAATTAGAATAGGGTTTTGGGACCCCTGATAGTATGACTATAATAAGGAACCCCCACAGTAGTATAGGTAATTATTCAGGCTCCTATGTTATGCAGGACCTGCTCGGCCTGTTTCAAGATTAAGACACAGGCTCGGTGTCATGAACACGCACATGCGCCGGTGGGTGCGAAAACTTCTCCTGTGGGGACATGATGCACAGAAGAATCTAAAGCCAGCTTCTGAACCAAATCCGAAGGCCCGAGCAAACCGTCTTTACAACTATCTCTTGTGCTTGATTGCACGCTGTCGGTTTTGAAGTCTCTACCGTGTCTGTGCTTCCGTGATGCTTTGACATTGCATGTGAACAGCTCCAAGTCCGAAACTCTGCACACTTGCCGAAAGCAAACATGCCATATTCAGTTCGGTTGTCGGAATCTGCAGAGGCTATGGCAGGGACGTCGCTGAATCAACTCAGGGCGACACCTCAAGTGACAAACTGCAAGCTTGGTGGGTGTGCCGAGCCTCGTTCAAGTAGAGGACGACGGAGTAGATGCTGCACTCGTCGTTGTCGTTAGCATACATCCCATCGCAGTGAGTGGCAAAGTGCTCTCCCTCCTGCAGGGCAAGGGACGTACGCAGCTGCGACTTTGTGGACTTTGCCGTGGCCATTGAACATGTCTCGACAAGGGGCCACTTCGGGCCACTGTCATCATTGAATCCGTTTCGGAGCTGTCAGTTGGTTTTCCAACACATTTCCTAGACCTGACTTTACAAACCATACAGGATGAAGATTCTGTTCCAGGACTGAAGCATCTATCTATCCGCCCCAGATAGGAGTGATCTCGAAGACGAAACCTCCATGTAAAAAGCCCTACATCACTAATTAGAGCCTACTTAAGCCAGGCAATCCTTGTACTGCGAAATGCGAAAGCAAGGATTGATGCCGACGGGCTTCCTGCAGTGGCCACGGACAGCTGTGACATACAGCAGTACGTAGCCATGTTTTCGAACATACATATAAACATACCTACATATATATATATATATATATATATGCATGCATACATACAC
This sequence comes from Symbiodinium sp. CCMP2592, assembly GCA_905221615.1. Lineage (NCBI taxonomy): Eukaryota > Dinophyceae > Suessiales > Symbiodiniaceae > Symbiodinium > Symbiodinium sp. CCMP2592. The sequence continues at coordinate 731,888 of CAJNDT010000824.1, read as the reverse complement.
AATACAGTTAATAATGGGTGACAAGAGAACGGGAAGCTTCGGATTCTGGAATCGCGGGACGTCTTTTGTGCAATGTGTTTCCATGCATGGATCGATAACGAACGAACCTCCGATGAAAGGCATGACATCGAAGACTTCTTACCTTGTAATCCAGCCCCGCAGGTACTTGGTTAAACTAAAACTCTCTAAACTAACCACTTTGACCCCAAAAACCGTGCTTCCGTCGGCCGTGAATTGTGGAGCCATCAGCCCAAACGAGCTCAAAAGCAGATCGCTACTCTGACATCCGAAGCAGCCACGAGGCCATCGACCCTCGACCCCAAAGCCCATCGGCTGCACGAGATACACCTCAAAGGGGTCTTAGGGCGGCTTAGGGTTTAGGGAGTCTGAGTCTGGGGGAAGTGGATCATGTCATGAGGCCCGGGGCGAGGGTTGGGGCAACTGGAGGGATTTTGTGTCTTTGCGGCTTTGGAGTTCAGGCTGAAAATCATATCAACGTGGTCGAGTCCTGGCTGCATAGTGCAGGATGCGTTCTAAGACCTCCCTAGCAACAAGAGCAGGTGTTTTACGGTTCACGGCTAGCGAGGTCTCTTGGCTTTCGGCAGGATATCGTGGCCCCAATGTCCTGAAGCTTCAGCTAGATGTGCACACCCAACCTGAACTTGACTTGTTCCGTGCTTGTATCATGCATTTCGAATTATGAAGTCTGAAATGCTCAGCTAGCTTAGCTTCTGAGCCCTGAACCTTCTGCTGAAAAGCTTGAGGGAACAGGCCCCCGCGCATGGAAATCTTCCATTTGACCGAGTGCGACAGCTCTAGCAAGTTCTCATCGCATCCTAAAGCCGACTCAGCTTGAGACCGAAAGTACCCCAGTGCAAACGGTAGTCTGTCTGCAGTGCTGTTGAGCTAGGTCGATAAGGTGCGCTCTCCGACGTCTTCCTGCAGAACTAGCTTACGCGAAGCTTGCATGCTAGGCCTTGGCTAGCTGCAGCCCCAGCCCACAAAGCTGCCGGGTATAGGGTGGGTCATGAAAGCTTCATCCATCCCTGGGTTCGAGTGCCACGGCATCCGATGCCCGGGAACTCTAGATCCTCACACACTTCACTCAAACAGTGAAAAACTTCGTCGACAGCCCCAGACTTTGACCAGTTTCGAACCCCTCAATCGAGCATGCACCGGTACTGTTCTCCCAGGCACGTCGCGATGCGCAAGGTAGGGTGCTAGCCGTCTGTACCTCCAGTCAGACATGCGTGGCCAAGTCGGAGGAGTTGACATGCCAGAGGAACGCCAGAGTCAAGAGTCGTGCTTACCCTCGAGTGTTTCGTTGAAAGCGGCATGCTCTTCGCAGGCCAGCTGAGCACTGCTTCAACTACAGTCTCCATTGTAGTTCCTTTTCAGGGTCACCTGTATATGCTCCCAAATCATTACCAGATCGGTTAGTTACACAAACTAAAGGAACTACAATGGAGACTTCTGAGGTACCCTGCCAGCCAAGGCGCAAGGCTAGAGCCAGCGCATCGCTGAAGTGGATCAGGCGCGAGTTGTTCCGCAGCGATGCCGGGAACTCCCGTGACACGTCGCTGTGGCCAAAGCCGCTTCTCCTTGTGCATCCGCTTGTGAGACAAAAGAAGTTGCGAGTTTGGCTAGAACTTGAGATAACAGCGCGGTTTTGATGACAACCCCCTCGGCATGCACAAGCTACTGGCAGCACTCAGGACTTATCTGTGAACCCCTCAGCCTGTCTACAAGTCGTTGCGACCCGAACCTCACCCTTCATCTTACCTTTGGTTTGTAGGGAATGGAAAATGGTAGTAACGGTAGTTATAATTGTACCCCATTCCTCCATGCCTACTAACCAAAGCTAAGTAAACCTTAGGCTGGTGTCTGGGCTGAGGCTACGTAGGTTGCAGCTTCCGCCGGCGTGAGGATGTTCCGGAGCGCAAATGCCCGGCCAACCTTGCCGGTCAGGTTTTAAGGGCCCGGAAAAAAACTTGAGGTTGCACAAAAATATGCTTCAGGGAACGTTGCATCTCTTTTTTCTTCCACCACCTTGTCAAAGCTGGGATCCTCTTGATGCATGGAGCAAAGGCATGATTGGGGTACAGCTAAAGGATCTGATCGCTGGCTGTCGTGGTGCAGAGTCACACGGAATAAACTTAGAAGTGCCAAAGCTCTGCCGGCTTGGGGCTTAGTGTTTCCTCCTTGAACCTGCTCGGGGAGAGGGACATCGGCTGAAACACCTCCAGCTTAACAATGACATGGGTTGTTCACACGACACCCTGAAGCTAAATTGACATGCAAATGTGCTGCCCGTGGCACGACATCTTCGCGCACGATGCTCGGCACAGCGGTGAACAGAGTGTCAGGGGTGTCTAGCTCCACCTGCACCAGCATCCCTAACCTCTTCGAACTCCAATCTTTTTTGGAACCACTGCAACATAAGTAGACACTAACCTCGAAAAAGAAACTGCATACTTAACCATAGGCTCCATAGTAGTTCCTTTTTGGGATTACCTTCTAGGACTCTATATGAACCCCAAAAAAGAACTACTTTGGGGCCTGTGGGTAGACCCAAACCCCAAACCCTAAAAACTAACCTCGAAAAAGTAGAAACTGGATACTTAACCCCAAACCCTAAACCCTAAAAGCCCTTAACCCCAAACGAAAAAAGTATAAACTGGATACTTAACCCCAAAACTTTAAACCCTATAAACCCTTAACCCCAAACCCCCCAAACCCTAAACCCTAAATCCTAAACCCTTAACCCTAGACCCCAAACCCCCCAAACCGCTTCTTCCAGTCTAGGAACGTGGCGGCTGCGTGCATCGTAGACGGAATGAGCAGCCGAGGTCTCTTCCTTCTCGCCTTCTCCAGGCTCTCCTGCTGTTTCAGGAGTTAGAATGGTATTGTAGCATTATGGTATTATGGTATTATAGTATGACTTTTGTAATATCATAGTTTTATTATAGTATAGTTTCAGGAGTTAGCATGGTACTATAGTATTATGGTATTTTGGTATTATAGTATGACTTTTGTAATATCATAGTTTTATTATAGTATAGTTTCAGGAGTTAGAATGGTATTATAGTATTATGGTATTCTAGTAAAATTATAGTAATATTATTAGTAATATTAGAGGAGTTAGGACAAGGGGGACCCTTGGGGAGATAGACCCTCTCCATAAGGTCCCTCTTAAAATAGATCCCTAATACTACCCAGGATGATCCTGGATGATTAGGGCTTTGACTCGCAAACTCGCACAATGTAGGGACGGATTCCAGCAAGAATGTCGGAGGATGTTACAAGCAGTAGTGTGGCGGAAAAGACAAACTGTGACCCGTAGAATCCAGAACAAACGATACGAATTGGTACGGTCGACCATCCTTCCTCTCCGCATGACTGTTTCGGCGATCACACTCGGACAATCCAGGAGCGGCATGTGGTTCGAGGTCTGCTGAGTGAGACAGGGTTGAAGGCTGTCAAGATGGCCGGAAAGGGAGTATAAGAAACTCAACAACTCCTATATAGAACTCTACGACCCTATAGTCCCTCCTATGAGGAATCCGAAGTCAGGAGAATTATCGAAATCAGGTGACGCTAGTTTTGCGAAACTCCCACATGGGAGTGCGCTATTCATGACAAACGCAGCCTCGACCTTGCACTGAAGCTCTCTGATACGCTCCAACAAGACGAGATCGTGTAGATCGTGGCTCGAGGCTCAAGAAGGAAGCATGTTCTGGTCCGGAGGGACTTTGTCTCGTTGTGTTTCGGGTAGCTTGTCAAACTTCATCGCTGAAGAACGAGCAGCACGTTCCCACATTGTGCAGTGTGCCACTTGTTCTTGGCATATGCATGGCTTGCAGTGCCAAGTGAAATTCTCGCTTGCCCTCCGAGCAGGAACGCGACCACGACATACCACCACCAGCACCACCAGCACCACTAGCACCACCGCACCAGCACAATCGGTACCGGTGCCACCGCCGTCACCACCACCTCCGCCACCTCCAGTTCCACTTGCACCACCACGATAACTGGCCACGACCATCATCATCAGCAAAAGCAGCAACATCATGGCCACAATGGCAGCCGTCATTGCCATCATAACCCTCATCTCGGCACCTTTGCGACGCATGAGGGAGGCCACCAGCTGGCTCATGTCTGAACGTATCCAGTCCTGAGATCGGCATCTGTGCTGTCGCATGGCTTGTCTGGAATTACAGCCGCGCATTTGCTTACAGCTTCACAAAGAACCCACCGAAGCCTTCTTCATGTCTTTGCCGGTTGCGACTCTTTACTAAGATGTGGGCCCATGACTTCTGCCTTGCTGAATGTGGGGCAGCCCCAAACCTGGACTTTCAAACTGCGCGTCACGTCCAGGATGTCGCCATTGCGATACACCTGCCAGATGCACACTTCACGGGAACGAGATGAAAGTTTAGACCTCTCTGAGTTAAAAGCCTCTGTAACGACTCCCGTCTTACAGGAAAGAAGAAGCATCGACGGCGTGTTCCGACAGGGCGCTATCCTCCAAAGTCTTGGGATGGTCTTCATGCAGCCCATTACACCCTCATGCCCGCGTACATGTATATGCGTAACTACATAACGTAAATGTATGTCATAAACATGTATATATATATATACATATATATATATATATATATGTGTGTGTATGTGTGCGTGCGTGTCGGGAGAGAGATGCTGGCACTCGCACAGGCACGAACATTACAGTGGTCTGCCGGGATAATTGAGTTCCACTGAGTTCCACCCACAAACTCATGCATAACGAAAAACACATACACACACACACACACACCCGCGCACACACACACACACAGACACGTACGTACGTGCACAGATGCTCACACAGTGTCACACAGACAGTCAGACAGACACCACGGATGCCCACATCCATTTTGTGCACGAGTCTATTATCTCCGAAGAACAAGGCCGTACTAGAGAAGTGTATTGTAGGCGACGCCCATGCGCCCCGAATCCATGCATTGAGCCTGTGCTGGGCTTGTGATAGTAGGCTTCGCCGTCCTCAGGTGCTGGATGGTGGAATGACATCATCACTGACAGTTGAAGCTTGCTCACTGCTCTGTGTTGTCAGTGATATCTGTTTTGCGTGCTTCACCAAGCTGCTACCAAAGTGCTACCAAGCCATGCTCTTCCATGCCTAGATCAGACATGACGCGTCCGTGCGGCATGCAAGCCATCCTGACAGGACGTCCACCGGACAGTCTTCGGGTCGCTGGCTATGTTGGGTCAGTCAGTCGCTTGGTCAGTAACTTAGTCAGTTAGTTAGTTGGTTTGCTTGCAACTTTTTAGCACTCGCTCAACTCAGGTTGCTTAGCTAGTGACTTGCGTACGTAGCTTCTTCGCTCACTCGCTCATTCACCGCAAACGTACTCACTGACATGCTTCTTTGCTTGCCTTCGAGTTGGCCTAACTTATCGAGTTATCGAGTGAGTTTCCTGGTTAGCTAGTTAGATAGCTAGCGAAGTAGTTAGCGAGGTGCTTGACATACTTGCTCACCTGTGTCTTTCCGTATTACGTCAATTTTGATTGTAGTTAATATAAGGTATTTCGCTGCGATGATGAAGATGCTCACAAACATGATGATTATGACTGCAATGTATTGAAACACTGTACACAGACATTTTGGCGCTCGCGCTCGACAGTATACAGCTATATACATATGTATATATATATATATATATATATATATATATATATATATATACGTACATTTATATGCATATACATGATGTCTTTATCTATGTATGTATGTATGTATGTATGCATGGATGTATATATGTATCATGTATTGTGTATCAAACTGGTTACTACACTTTACCGATGTACTTGTTTGTGTCTGTATTCAATGCTCTGATTTTCATTCTGCAAATCTCACGAAAAGCAAAACATGTCGGCCTGGTGGAAGACCCTTTGACAGGACCTGGCGTGCCTGCACAGGGCGCTTGTGGCAGTAGGTCGGGGTTTGAGGCTTTGTGCAGAAAAAAACTCTGTGGTCAGGGGCAGTTATCAGACAGCGCAGGGCTGCTAAAGACATGGCTCTGTGTTGCGCACTATGTTGGGTCGCCGACTCACCAGACAACAAAACTATTGTTAGAAGGACGACTTAGGCTAGCACCCTCAGTGACACTTAATTGGGTAAGCTCGAACCCGGCAAGATCTGGCCTGCTCGGAATCTACACCGAGGCGCTCCATCACAAGCTTGATTTCCTGCTATGTGTTTTGTTGTTGTCGGAGTTGTGTCAAGTTTGGCGTGCCTCTGGTGTTCCGTACCCATGGGCTCGCTACTATAGGCAAAACCTGTGTATAACCGCTATCAGGCTATTGTTTACTGTGTCGATGCACAATTCACGCTACTGGCGGGCGCGAAAGCTCACAAGCGATCCGGACAAAAGCAAGCTTCAGACGCACGCTAGTGAGCTACTGTTTACAGGTGCACTTGTGTGCACTCGCACTGATGCCGCTTCACATGCCCACGGCGCATGGTGTGCAAAGCAGCACCAGCCAAACAAATAAATGTTTTGTGGATACATGCCATTGCCATCTGCCATCAGCCATCCGTCAGTCCACACGCATACACATTGCATGCAAGCGTGCGTCCATACTTTCATTGATGTTTGCGCGAGCAAGCACACTTGCAGACCCGAGCAGAAACACAAAGGCACGAACACACTCATCGCCAAGACCAGACTTCGTGCAAGCCTTGCCTGTGCAGTACGAATGTACCGACAACAGTCACCCATGCGTGTATATGTCGTTATAGACACCTTTCAATGCATGCATGCCAATCAAGACTACCTATATCTTTACACACACATATATACATAATCATACATACAGACGTGCTCACGCGGTCGTGGAATTGAGTCATCAGAGAGACTGGGACACAGGCAGGGAGAGACAGCGAGAGAGAGAGAGAGAGAGAGAGCGAGAGAGCAGAGTGAGAGATAGAAAGAGAAAGAGCAAGCGCGAGAAGAAACAAGTGAGTGAGACTGAATGGAGCGAGCGAGCAGCAAGGAGAGATTACGAAAAACATTGGCAACAAGTGTTGAATCGTTATAATGTGCACAAAGCACGCGGTTCTCACGGCTTTCTTGACTGTAGACCGTGTATTGCTGGCAATCAGGTGGCTTGTCAACCCTGAGTTTGTTAGTCCTACTGTCTTGTCCTCGTCCGCAGGTTGGAGCCACACCTGCATCGCAAAAGCGGATATCCATCAGTGCAGCTCTTGAGAATGGGCACCCGAACCCAGAAAGCCCCTCTTTCGTTAATGCTTGATTCTCGGGCAGGCTGCAGGCTGGAGTATTTAGCAGTAGAGTGAGTCCATGCAATACAATACAAAACGAACCTTTGCATCCAGTACATCCAAAATCAGCCGACAATATGGACTATCAGACTACAAGGGAAAGTATGAAAGATTATAATCAAACCCCATACTCATCAGCCAAAGGGGCATCCCGAGCATCTTCACGCGTCGCTGGGGCAGGCGCCATGGCCGGGCAAGACTTTGGATCCCGGATATCTAAAGCCGAAATGGCTTCAATTGATTTTCCCCTCCCGCCTGGCTAGGACGCACCTACGATGCAGGGTCTATTGGCTGCGTGTAGGCTCATACCCTACCCCTTATTTAGGGTATATATCTACTTTCCTATATAACAAATTGAAACCATGTAAAAATTGTATCTAAGAAAGGGTAGGGTATGAGCCTCTAGGTGCTCTCAAGATTCTAGATGCCATATTAGGGTTTGTCAGCGTTTTGATGGGCACGCTCGCACAGGGCAGGCACTCCTGGAGTCTGGGGCTTCAGGAGCTTAGGGCCCTTCAGAGCTTCTGAGAATTTCTGGATGGTTGTTGGTGGGGATTTAGGGTTTATAGGACTCCACTGCCAAGCAGCTCTGCCAAACTCCGATATTTGTGACTAACCCGACTGATGGTCTCGGTCTGAAGTAGGCATCCAGGCAACCATGTCAGTGTTGAATCCGCCGCCTGACGCGCGAAGTGCCCTCCGGACACCTCCTCCCTCAAGAAAGCATCGATTTGCGCGGCCGCCTGCCACGATGCGCATGCTGGACAGCAATGACACCCTCAAGGCACCGAAGTAAGGGAAAAGTTGGACATGCCGCAAACAAGGAATTCATGCTTGGACAGTGGGTTCTATCCCAGCTGCAAACTGAAACTCGACTTTCCTGAAATTTAACCTGAACTTAGGAGTGCCATACACAGGAGAGTCCCCTGCCCCTGCCCATATCGGACTACGCATAGATCATATTGTATGGCGCGCGCAAGACGATGATGACGATCATAAGCGGAACACATCCACATCTCCACAAGAGAGCCTAGCATGCTGAGACATGTTGGGCAGCCACATGCACACACCTGCATGTACATCTGTGCATGAAGTGCAGGCCCATGTACGACAAAACCGCTATGACGAAACCTTTCTCGGATTGGCCTCCTTGCTGCCACCGCTGCTGCGCAGTCGTTCCTTGGCCCACAACTTTTTGAGACGAGGATGAATCTACTTGTCGGGCATCAAGGGGAACTAAAGGTTAACCTTTTTGGTTATGTAGGAATTGTATAGGGACTATACTACCCAAAAAAGGTTATATACAGGATGCCTATTCTACTACGAGGTGAACTACCTACACGACATAGCGAGGTTGAGCTGGCCCATCACTGTCGTCATTCGCGGATGGATGCCGCTTAGATCAAACTACCAAGGTTTGGCGGCCAAAGCTTCGAGGCGGCGAGAGCTTATTGGATGATGGATTTACCTCGACGACTTCATGTCCTGCTCTTCGGGAGTTTCATAAAATAGGGGACCTTAGTATAGTACCCTAAATAGTAGGATCCTTGTTATCAAGTTCTCTGTTCGGACACCACGCAGTTTTAAGCCACGCAGAAGACCAGCCTTCTTTGCGGTGGCCTTAAGACAGGTGCAAGCCCGAACTCCCAGAATGACAAAGCCTGATCCCTTTATACTGCCCATAAAATTCATCCCAAAAACCGAAACCCTCGACCTCTAAACCCTATAAACTCCTTTTTGCATTAGGACTTGTGCAATCGCCTGAACACTGACTTCCACTCCTAAACCCTAGAACCTTAAGCTCCCCTAAATCCTAAACCTATAGATGGCCCTAGATCACTGCACTCTTCGCGAACTGCCAGCCGAGGAGCACCAAGGTGGTCAACTTCCGGCTGCTGCAGTTCGGCTGCCGCGATGGCTTCGGCCAGCTGGCTGGCGGAGACCTCATGATGCGTATGTGTGTATCTCCATCTCTCTCTACAAATGTGCGTGTGTGTGTTGCATGCCCTGGTGCGAAGGGTACTACATGGACTTGCTCGCAAAGTGTTGTTTGATGTTATTGATGCTGTTGAAATCGCTCGTTCAAGCCGATCGTCGTCGTGTTGCGTATTGTCGAATTAATCACAAAGAAAAGGCTTCTCCGCAGGGGGCACCTGGGGGAAGGATGGGGCAGGTGCCAACGAAGACACCCATCCTGACCTGTGACATAGGAGTGGGACGCCACTCCTACGTACCTGCGCATGTTTATGAGATTGCAAGGTCATGTTAGTCCGTGAACCATCGACTGAGATTGCGACGTCAGTGATTCCGTGAACCATCGATTGAGATTACCACGTCAGTGATTCCATGAACCATCGATTGGCGTTGTGATGTGAATTTCGCGATTTCCATGTCAACTTGACTCCAACTCAAGTGTGTGAGTGTCGGCAGGCCTTCCCATTGGGTGCTTGTCGTGAACTCTTTGCGTTTATGCAGAGGGTCCCAAGAATCTTCAGCACAGAACATGAACATGACCATGACCAGTGCACAGGGATGAGCATTGCTTGCTTCAGATGTTACACGTGTGCCGAGAGCAGAGGATCAGCGGGAGAGTCTATTATTACAATGGTGCCATCTTCATCACTCCGTGGGACCATAATGGACCATATTAAAATCGACCAGAATCCTTCGACCAGATTGCAGGACCAGACTTCATGACCAAACGTGTCTACATTCTTGATTGGTTGATCAAAGATCCAACAGTGATTGTGTGCGATATGTGATTCGTGTTTGTTTTGTGTGTCGCAGGGTCTGTATTGTCGGCATGGTGTTCAGCAATGGCTTGCCAATTCCTCCAGCACCCGGTGACTGGTCAGTGTTGCCTGTCTGGGCTAGGGAGCATGACCCCTATCGCGGAGTGCCAGTGTTGACTACATCAAAAGCTTCATCAGTGGCAGTGCTTCATGACCGTCCTTCGCATGCGGTTGTTTCGGACCGGGTTGAAAGTCAGTCCGCGGCAAAACCGAAGCCAAGTTGTGCTCCGAAGCTGTTGCGGCGCCACACCGCGTTAGCACCAGCACATCGTCCTGACAACATTGGAGCAGCAGTGGGCCAAGCTTCACCCGAAGATGACAGTCAGAATGCATGGAAGTGTCGTATAGATGAGGGGGAAGACAGTCGTGGTAAGAAGCCTCGTCGTACAAAGCCGCCGGTTCCAATGGCAGCCCCGCCAACGAGGCAGCATGCTGGTATGGATCCTGACACACTGTCTGGTAGAACAAAACTTAGTCTGCCAGCCGTTGAAAGGTTTATTCGGTATTCCGAGGGCTTCGTGAATGACGATTTCATGGCCATGCGAAACCATCTTGACAACATGTTGCCGACGGAGGTGTTGGGTGTAAAACTATCCAGCAGCAATCTGCATCTGTTGACGTCGTTTCTTGCAGCAGCACGGTTCAAGACATCAGAAGTGGCCACAAGCTTCCAGTTTTTGCATCACCAAGAACACCGAGTGTGGATCGTACCCTTGCTGAATATGTGGAAGCCAGCCTTTGGATGCCCGCAGTTGTTGGCAAGGAGTGGTTGGCATTCGTACCTTTTTGCTCATGGGTCTGATGATGTTGGTCTCTTAGGTGTCCTGCAATATCGAAAGATGCGTCGGTCATTTCCGGACGAGCAGTATCCCACAACTGGGTTTTTCTGCGCAGCTACAAACGATGTCGGTGATGGAGTGTGGCCAATTTTGCGATGTTGGGCGTCTTGCAAGAATCAAGCCGGTGTCGTCGTAGTGGGCCTAGCTGCGACTGAGAAACCGCACCGGAAAGTGGAATCAGGGGGCATCTATGCAGAACAGCAGGAATGCTCTCGAGGTCATGTCGTTCACAACCCTCGCAATAAGAGATGGTGTATCAACCCAGATGTGGCGCAAGTGGTGGGACTTGCAGTTGTACAGACCGCAGCGTAGTGATCCATAGTCGACGGTTCAGGAGCGCATGCGCAGTGGAAGGACGATTTCAATGCATGTCTTTTGTTTGTTGGCTTGTGTTCTCGCATGTGCTGTATGCTTCCAACTCCACGCGATTTGGATGAGATGCTTGTAGTCGTGACGGTCATGCGGTCGTTCGGTGCTAGCGCCCTGCGAGTGCTTTCCTTAAGTGTTATTTGGCCCAAAGTTCTGCGTTGTGCCTCTTTTGTGTTGTCGGCAAAGACCATGGCTTTGGTACGCGGTGCCAGGATCCGCCATGAGTATCCGTCGCCTCGCAGTCCGGTCCCTCGACGTCGTTCCGCGCATGATGAAGAATTGGATGCTTTCTCCCCACATGGAAAGAAAAGCCATTCGCTTGACTTACCAGACGAGTTCCAATCTACCAGAGAGTGTCATGATTCCAGGGTGATCGGTGGCAGGAAGCTTTTCAAGACCGTACAAGCAACGCAGTGGTCTCGTGAGTGGGGCCTTGCGGGAAAGCGGATTGAAGACATCTCTCTCCCCGAGCTGACATGGCTTGGGTGGGAGAATTGGGGGTTGCGTGCATTGTCAGCCGGGTGTTACACCTCCGTAGTGTTTGCCCGCAGCGTGCGGGAGGGTCAGTGCATGGACATTTTTCAGCGAGAGCTCCGTTCGCGTCACATCGACATTGAATCAGCAGCAATCCAATGGGCTCAACATGAAAACCAGCTGTCCGAAAAGACTGCTGGCAGCTTGTCCCGTGAAGACAAGAACGATGCCATGAACAAGTTCGTGAAGTGGATTGTTGATCAGGTTCAGAAGTGGAGTGTTTCGGCCGTTGAGGAGTCTCAAACTGCTCGTATTCGTCAGCTTGAGGCACAGATTGCAGATTTGAAGTCGCAATCTCACCAGGGTCAAACGACAGAACGAGAGCCTTCCAAACGGAAGGATGCCAGTGCTGAATCTTCTATGCCTGCGAACAAGAGATTGCGTGTCGCTGGGAAGAAGGGGCGAGAACAAGCCGGTGATTTCCATGTGACTGCAGATCAGTTGTTCGAGCTGGATCCCCCCCAGAAGCCGCTGCGGGCTGACTGCCCACCAAAAGCTGGAACATCCTCCGTAACCTCGTGGTTGAAGAAGCTTCCTCGTGAAGTTCAGTCCCAAGCTTTAGTGGATTACAAAGCCATTGAGCCATTGGTCAAAACATGGTCGGATGACAAAATCGGATCTCTCAAGGAGATTGCTTCCGCGTGGGGCCTCCCGGTACAGTTGTCCGTGGGTATGTCGAACAAGGATCTGGTTCGAGTGATCGTTGCGGCACACCACATGGCAAAGTGAGCTCTCACGTGTGATGCAGCTGATTTTGAGCGCTTCAAAGCGCAGTGGTATGCAATGCTCAAATTCTTGAGGTATGCTCCAGCATTCGGCTCATCAACCCTGGCGAGTTTTGGGTTGTTTTTCGCTGGGATGTTGTTCTTGGTGCTGCTGTTTCGGTCAAAAAAGATCGTTCGTCAGCTAGAGCTTTGGAAAGACAGGTTTCGACAATGTGGAGTGTCTCCCGAGGCATATCGAGGAAGCGCTTTTTCTCAGCCGCATGTCGTGTATGTTCGCATTCCGATGTTGGCGGTGACACGGAAGGGATTGGTGTCTTCTACCTCGCATTCTTCGAAAGCTGTAAAACATTCCATGTTCTATGTTGGGTCTACCACCATTACGCTTGCTCGTCGTGATGCGGACCGGTATCGCAAGTTCAAGCAGTTGTTTGCCACCGCTACAGTTCAGGCCGAGCCGTCCGTGCGGTACTGGTTTCATCGGAAGTCATTCTTTGAATATGTGTCGGTGGCCCTTTTCCCATGTTCATGTGCGGTAAGTGCCCGTGTGTGCGAGAACGTCTTTTTGCAGATGTGGAGGCCGGGGTTGAACTATCCGCAAACTAACAAGCTCATTTTTCAGAGCCGTGGTGTGAAAGAGACACCGCTTATGAAGAAGCATGATTTCGTGGCACGGCGGACTGGAAGGAGGTTGTTTCTGAAGCTGCGGAGGCGCGCGAGGTATGTGCATCAACATTTTCGGAGTAAGCCGGCAAAGCCGACGTTGAATCGTGAAGATGCGTGGATGGTTCTTCATGATCTCACAACACAAGACGGTCGAGCATGGAACATGCAGTGTAGTTTGGGTTCTGCACGATGGCATGATGATCATGTGTATGCGCTGTATAAGCTCGCGGCCAACTTGGAAGAGCCATTCAGGTCCAGAGCGCGTGGTCGTTTGGCAAAGGTTCTGCAGTTTCGGCGTCAGGATGTTCCCAGAAGAAATCAACCTCTGGTTGTGCCGTTTCTTGCGCATTCAAAGTTCCCGGCATTTGTCGTCGCGTGGTTGAGGGATGTAAGGCACAAGTTTCAGAATGTGTTGCTGCCATTCCATTTGCCATCCAAGACGGTGGTGGAAGGAAGTCATCAATGCGTGGGCAAGATGTTGTTCTCCTTCAAAGAGTGGTTCAAAAGGTTCCAGTCGTCTCCTGGGGAATCGTTTTGCAAGTGCAAAGAGGTCTTGAGCCAGCATCCAGAACTGCAGACCGTTGGCGGGCATGTTGCATCTCCGGCTGAGCGATTGTCCATGTCATCACATTTGAAGAAGTTGGTCGGATATTCGGCCAAAACCATGGTGTTTCCCAGCAAACATGTGTTCCTTGGCATGACGCGCAAGCTGGTACAGAAATGGGCACGCATTCACAGATTCCCGGTTCATCAAGTCGTTCATGATTGGGAAAGCTTCGTTGAGGAGCAATGGCCAATGCATTTGAGAGCTGTGTCTCATCGTTTTACATTTAAAGATGTGTGCCGAGTGAAACAACATCTCCATCGTCTTGTATGTCACAGTCGCGATCATGCGTACGAACAGGTCATGGTGTATTGCCCGGATTTGTTTCGGAAAGGGGTGCTTGCCACGTTCGAAGATACCGATGTGTATGAAGAGCTTCCCTTCCTTCCGCAAGTTTATCGTCAGACCGATGCAAAGCAGATTCCTGCCAGCTTGTTGCGAAGACATCCATGGGGTTTCAGGTTGACGGCACCGATTCCTCATGCATTTGTTTTCTTGAAGAAGAAAAAGGACTACCAGTCGGCTAGGAGCATCATCTCGTATCGCATGTCGATGTTGGCACCAGCATTGAAGGTTGCATCACTTGTTCTATGTGAAGTCACAAAAGAGGTTTTTCCAGAAACCTTTGCGCGACTGAGTTTGAGCAGGTTGTGGCCAAGCTTGCATGGGTACCTGCGAGAAGTTGTCATTCCATGGCGTGATGTCACTGAGTTCGAAGTGGTTTGTGACGATTTGGTTGGGTTTTTCAACTCGTTACCAGTGGAACGCATCCAGCAGGCAGTAGAGCTTGTCTTTTTGCAGTATTTCCAGAACCGAGCGTGCAATCATCCGGATGCTTTCATGTTCACGGTGCATGATCAACAAAAATTCTCAGAAGGCCGAGTCTTGCGAGGCAAGGCACGAGTGTTTCGGAGTGCGGTGATGCGGCAGATTTCTGCAGGAGACGTGAAACAGCTTGTGGCACTCTCTTTCCTTTTCGCCAAATTCACCATCATGGGCCGATGTTTCCGGCAAATACGAGGTTCCCCTATTGGGAATCAAATAAGCCCTGCACTGTGCGATTTGACCGTGAGTGTTGAGGAAGCGATGTGGGCTGCAAGCTTTGATGTTGCAAAACACTCCTGGAAGGCCATGTGTTGGTTTGGGAGGTATGTGGACAACCGTTTCCTGGTGTTTCCAAGGGGTTTCCTGCAAAGTCCTGCATTCCAGTCTCTGGTGAGTCCGATGTTCTATCGTGATCCCGTCATCCTCGAGGCATGCGATGCTGGTGATTTGTTGGGATGCATGGTGGATATTGAAGCTGGGACAGTGGAGTTTCGTATTCCGAATGAAAGCTGGCAGTATCGACCGATCAACAGTGCAGGATCTCGGAGGTTGAACTTGGCAGGCTTTCGATCGCGGTCATGCCTCATCAAACGGCAGGCTTTTCCGAAGAGTGTGGTTAGAAGACAGTTGAAGGAGTTAACTGACATGTACATGTGTTTCGGTTTCACTCGCGATGATCTCCAGCATGCATGAATGAGAACATGTGCCGGCTCGCGTAGCTTTTGTGTGTTGCATGCCCTGGTGCGAAGGGTACTACATGGACTTGCTCGCAAAGTGTTGTTTGATGTTATTGATGCTGTTGAAATCGCTCGTTCAAGCCGATCGTCGTCGTGTTGCGTATTGTCGAATTAATCACAAAGAAAAGGCTTCTCCGCAGGGGGCACCTGGGGGAAGGATGGGGCAGGTGCCAACGAAGACACCCATCCTGACCTGTGACATAGGAGTGGGACGCCACTCCTACGTACCTGCGCATGTTTATGAGATTGCAAGGTCATGTTAGTCCGTGAACCATCGACTGAGATTGCGACGTCAGTGATTCCGTGAACCATCGATTGAGATTACCACGTCAGTGATTCCATGAACCATCGATTGGCGTTGTGATGTGAATTTCGCGATTTCCATGTCAACTTGACTCCAACTCAAGTGTGTGTGTGTGTGTGGATCTATGCATGTATTATGTACATATGCATGTAGGTATGTATATATGCATGTAGGTATGTATGTGTGTATGCATGTATGTACGCATAAACATATACACCTCAGAAAATTCGATCATATACTGTAACTATGACATAACATCAGATACTACTTGTAGCCATTATAATACAGTATCAGATGCAAAGATAGAATACAATCTAGTCTCAGCAAAGGGTTTTAGCGGCCTTCAGGTTACTCTTCAAAGCTTTGGGGGCTGAGGAGTTCTTGGAGGCTCATGGGTAGTTCTAAATGGGCGTATCAAGTCCCCTAATCTGGGCTATAAGTATAGCTACCCTACTTATAATCCCACTTATAACTACCCATGAACCTCCAAGTGCCTACCGACTCAGTAGCTTTTCGCGAGGTCGAGAAGTCAGGGTCTTCGGAAAAACACAGCTCCGGCATGCCGAGTGAGGCAACGCACGTCCCCCTATACTGTTGAACAAGTGAGAAGCCATGAGAAGCCTGCTTTCCGAGCCCCACCTTCGACAAATTTTCCTCGAAGCCAACGCCGGCACGAAGTCTGGACACTGCTCGAGCGTTGTCGAACTGATCGACAAAGATTGGCCTTGCAGGGGAACTATGGCGGCCTTATTAAGTAGAACTGGATTTTGGGGCCCGCTATACTATGATTATAACAGGGAATCCCCAAAAACCCCTATTCCAACAATTAAGGCCCCTATAGTATGGGGTTTAGGAGGAAGGCCCTGCAGCTGCAGGATCTCACCCCTCCGACAAGGCTCGCGCCCCTGTTGCAGTCAGTGCATCATACCTGTAGTATTCATTGTAGTTCCTTGTTGGGGTTATCTTATAGGATCCGAACTATATACTCTTTGGTTAAACCCAAAGAAGGAACCACAATGGAGACTATAGGTAACCCGAGATCGACTTTTCGCAAGCAACAGCAGGCTCGGCTCTTTAGGCTCTTTGTACTTCGTCTCTGAGGTAGTCTAGCGCAGAACGTTGAAAACTGGCTGCGCGACAAAACACTCAGAGGCCGAGTCAAAAGCACAAGGCATCGAAATCCAAAATTACAAGGCATCGCACTCCTATGTTTATTAGAACGTTATGATGATCTATTTTGTCTTACACTGTAGTATACTATTCTAAATCATGCAGTATTCAATCAACAACAGACGTACATGCGGCTAAAAGTTCAGGAAACTAATGGTCTTGCACTGCGGATTTCGCTTGGAGCGGGCCTTGAAGGAGTGCACGTGTCGCGGGTTGCAAGTTGAGAATAGGTCACACAGCTGCTTGCAACTGTGGGATCCGGCACTATGCGTATGTGCTGGCAACACAGAATATGTCGACGAGGCATCATGCATCAACGAACTCTGCAACCAAATGCGCAGCAAATTTACATGAAGAAGCATGCCATATCTCAGCCTGATGCATGCAACGGCACGTCACATCGCTAACAAATGAGGGAACGACTCAGTCGTCCTCGTGCAAAGACCTAGAGAAGTTTGATCTTGGGCACGACTATCCACACCACCAGTGCCACAGCCACTGTGGGCACACAAAAGAGCAACCCGGCTACGATTGGAGCCTCCGGCTGCAACACTGTGAAAGTTGACAAATCCCACGCGACAAAGCACACGAAAAGACAAAGACCACAAAGAATGACAAGCGCAGACGTGAGCAACTCCAGCAGGTACAGGCTGCGCTGCCTCCGCAAATAGTACGCCAGCCGGAAAAGCAGTAGTATCAGGGACGGAGACATAGCAAAGCTGTATGTCAATCCACGCATCAGGCTGTGCATGCCCGCCGCATAGTCACCAGCCCTGAAGCGGTCAAAGACAACATCCAGGTATCCCCAGAATATGGGCACCGTGACGGTTACCAGCTGCCGGTAAGAAATGACCTGATTGGAGAGCTGATCCACAAGGATTCCCAGGACATCTGACCGTACTCGACGCTCGAAGGCTTCCATGGTGCCAAACCATATTTGCCTGGGCTGTTTAAGTAACCAGGGAGAAAACAGTATAAACTTTTAATTCATAATGGTTCCTTTAAGCAAAAAAGTATTAAAGCATGGTACTCCAAAGCCGAGGTGCATGCATTGCAAGATGATCTTCCTGTCACATGCCACTGGCAATCCAGATGCTGGATCTTTGTGCCCCACGCAACAACACCAACTCACCAACTTGTCAACACTGAACGCTGCAATATCGTCTCGCACTTTCTCTATAGTTCGGCAGTAATCACGACCCATGTGAGCTGTGAGCCAGAAGTTCACACTTGACAGCAGCAGAACGACCAGCCAAAAGTACCAGAAGCCATCTATGAGGACCCAAGCAAACGTGGTTACAGCGTTAAAGAGGATCAGAGAAAAGACGGTAATTTGAAGTAAGGGGCCTAACAGCGTAGGGCGGATGTCAAGCCTGATCTTGGAGCCTGCTTTCCGACTGTGCAAGAAGGCGGCCAGTTCTAGAATGCACCACAAACGGTCCATGAATGTTGGATCCCACAGGACGAGCATAGCGTCAGAGTGTCTTAAGAAAGCACCCAGACTGAGCATCGCCTCTGCTTTGAGCTGTTCGTCATCTGAGATGCAGATCCTGTCGAGGAAAACCAGTTGCCGACTTCGCCAGAAAAGCAAGGTGAAGATATACGTGAATGTGGCAAAGATCGAGCACCACCCCAGGTGCCCAAAAATGCTGGGCAAGATCCTGTAGCAATAGAGCACCCCTCCCAGAACAGCCGAAGCCGAGCCTACAGCTGCAGCTGCAGGACCATTGTTCAAAAAGAAAACGAAGGCGATCTTTTGCCATGTCGACCCGTGCCAACTATGGGACCAAAATGAACCAATGCTCGTAGTCACCTGGCTCCGTCCGAAGAAGTCGCCGTCTCGACTGCGTAGAGGCCGGGCCAGGCAGCGCAAAGTCTCAAATGCCGGCGTGGCCCGGAGAATCTCGGGTGAGGTTGGCTGCATCATTGCAACGATATTGCAGAAAAGCTCATCCATGTCCTCGGAGGAATCGTCGTCATCCGTCGGACGTCCGAGCATGGAGCTACTCCGATTTAAGAAGCAGTCACCAGGCAAGACTTGGGCCTTGAGCTCTGCCTCGCCGGTCTCTGCACTAAGAAAACCCTTACCTAGACCCCCCAAAAGTAGGTAAAATAATGGCCCAAAACCTATAAAAGGCTATGATTCTACATACTTTGAGGGTCCAGGAGCCGAAACACAAGCACTGTCCCCGAACCTTCGGCTTGAACGATACCTTCGGGGATGATCTGCACTCAAGCGACTGCACCTAGAAGGAACAGCTTCGAGGCCCGCAGTAACAGTAACACTCGATGCCGAAGTAAAGCCGAAACAATCTTAGGGGAAGGGCATGTCCACTCGAAATTCTTTGCATATCCGTGCTCTGCTCCCTGGAAGTACCAAGGCAACAACAACCCTAAACCCTAAACCGTAAGGACAAATAACAAGCAACACACGCGAAAGAGCTGTTGAGATGAAACCAGATCTGAGCCCGGCACGTCACCACCGACCTTGTCATGGCAAATCACGAGGGTTTTTCCTTCCTACCTAGCAAGGACGAAGCCCGCATTGCAGGGAGTCAGGGTTTAGGGTTTTTTTTGCCTAGGGTTTTGGGTTTAAGAGGAACCATAGATAACCATAGTAGTTCCTTTTTTATAACCGAATATATAACTCGGAACCGATAAGGTAACCCCAAAAAGGAACTATACTGGAGACTACAGGCAGGGTAGATGACATCTTTGCTGCACCACTTTGGGTCGCCAAGACAAGTTTGGGGTTCGTCACGATGTCGAAGCTCAAGCCCCCTGGGATCCCTATAGAATGCTTGAAGTCTATTTATTAGACAACTTCAAAAAACGGTGTCACAACTCAGCAGCTTGCGGAACTCCTGCACGCAGGGCCGTCTGCCTCGGATGACCGATGACATGCTCCCCCTGCTTCGTTGATGGGGGTCATCTTTTCTTTTTCAATGTGTCAGGGGGCAGGCAGCCGTCAAGTGCTGGCTTTTTATCCTGAAATAACCTGGAGCCCAGGGAAGTCTCACGGAGCTACTTGAGTGCGTTGATGCCGCAGCAGTTATGCAAACACCACACCCTGGCGTGTCGCGACTTGCGATCGAGGCACACTGTGCCCGCACCACCGTGGTGAACCAAGCAGCTGCAGTGTGGAAGCAGCCAGGCCTACTCTGATTCATTGTTGGGATAGGAATAAACATGTACATGTTTATTCCTTATTGG
This sequence comes from Symbiodinium sp. CCMP2592, assembly GCA_905221615.1. Classification (NCBI taxonomy): domain Eukaryota; class Dinophyceae; order Suessiales; family Symbiodiniaceae; genus Symbiodinium; species Symbiodinium sp. CCMP2592. The sequence goes on along the minus strand of CAJNDT010000824.1, from coordinate 711,771 downwards.
GTTCAAGTACCCATAAAAAGGTAAAATGTTACCCGACTATGACAAAGGACTGAACGGATCTTTCTCTCGGGCCAGGGGATTGTAGATACAGGACCCGGTTTCTCGACCCAACGTCTGTGGCGGGCAAAAGGGAATCAAGAAGAAGTCGCTGAACAGTTGCCGCCCCTTGCTGCGTACCAAAATGTTCTCCAACATCGCAAATCCTGGTCTTGCACTACCAGCGATACTGAATTCAGGCGAGGCTTTTTTCGGAATGTATGGCAACTGCGAAATATGCGTGTAATTACTTAAGCATGCAAAGCAATCCTCCTGGCCTCAGACCAATAACACAAACTGTTGAAGCCTTTTGGAAAATTTCAGGGGGCTGATACCCTCACACATCCACTGCTGCACGGCGGCGTGAGGCACATCGGCGACGAAGCACACGCTGCTTCGCGCAAATTCTGCGAGATCACTCCATCCCTGGCTGATGCGAGAAGCGTCGTTCCATCGTAATATAGGGGCCTGAATGAGTATAATCAGGAACCCCGAAAATAGTGTAGGTAATTCTCAAGGCCCCTATTGTACGGAGTCGCTCTCACTTCTGGTAAGAAGTCTTGAAAGTTTTGGCTGGCTCCGGAGTTTGCGCGACAGAGGGTCCTAACTCTTTCCAAGACTGTGCAGGGTTTAGGGTAGTGGTTTAGGGTTTGCACTGCCGGATGTGTTTGCATATGAGAACCACCGTGCTGAGCGCTTAATTGACCAAAATCGAAGTATGTACAGGTACGGTACATGACCTGGACAAAAACGCAATAGAGTCATGAGACATGACAGCCAGACGTTTACACTCCGTGTGCGTAATCGAGCACGCGAACCTCGTCGACCAGGTCACCATTCAGCAACTGATCTCCCAACCTTAAGGCTTGCGGTCTACCTGTAGGCTCCATTGTAGTTCCTGTTTAGAGTTACCTTATAGGATCCGAATTAGATATTTGGTTAAAGCAAAAAAAGGAACTACAATGGACACAATAGGTAGGGCTTCATGTTTCATAGGTAGGGCTTCATGTTTCGGGTTCAGGGTTGCAAAGCTTAGACCCACACAGCCCTGACGCCGTGGGGCTCCACACGGTTCAGGCAGGGTTGAACAAGAGAAGCCGGAACCATCTGCAAGGCAAGTGTACAAAGCCACAGCTCAAAATACAGGGAAGAACCAGTGATATATATATATATATATATATATTTATTTATTTATTTATGTATTTATATATATATATATATATACCAGAAGGCTACCACACCCTCAGCGGCATCCGAACAAGTTCAAACGTCGACTGTGTGAGCTGGAAAAGGTTACTCAGAGTTCTGAACACCCTCATCTCCTTGTGGCCGCGTGTCGCGTCTCTCTCAAGAACCATGATTGCCCGAAGCCATGACATAGGGGCCAAATAGAGTTATTGGGGTGGGGCGTTAAATTGCTCATGTATTCTGAGGAAACGGCAGGAAGAACGTTGATACTTATTCAGGCTTCTTTACTGCCCGCTTCTGAGCGTCTTGCCGATTGGACCAGCAAACCGACTATTCACACATCTCGGCCGACGTGACGTAAACACCCTTCACAACGTGATAACCTTGAATCCTAGACCCTGAAACCTTAAGGATACATCATACATCTTTAACCCTATCACGATGAGGGCCCCTGAATCTTGAACGATCAGGAAAACTTAAAACGATCTTTAACCCACAAACTCTCTATGGAAAAAAGGCCCCTTTACGAACAACTCACCCCTGCACTCCTTCACATGAGCGTGTCGGCAGATGAGGCAGTCCTCTCGCTTTGTCTACCTTTTGGCCTGAAAGGGGTTTTCAAAGGGTTTAGGTCGTTTAGGGGTTGATTTCTCGGCTCATAGTTTAGGCCCAGGCTAGACGGCCCTAAACCCTAAACCCTAATATACGCTCTTCAAACCAAGACGGCGGGAACAAATGCTTTGGGATGCTCAGGCTCTAGGGGTCCGCAGAGACAAGGCTGTTTAGGGTTTAGGTGTTTAGGGTTTAGGGTTTAGTGGTTTAGGGGTTTAGGGCTTACAGGGTTATAGGGTTTAGGGCTTAGGCGAATTGAAACCTAGTGCTCTTGAGAAACTGCTTTGTGGTGCCCTCACGGCCTAAGAGTGCAAAGTACCCAGTGATTTGTCCCACTCGTCCCTCTGACAGCTATTTGGACTTAGGGTAGCGCCAAGTGTAGCTTGGCATTTAGGCGGGCCAGTGACTCCATGATGATGTTGGACCCCCAGGAATGGCAACCTCCTTGGCAACCTCCTTATTTTGGTCAGGGCCAACAGCCTGCGAAGGCTTATTGTTCATCGTGAATACATGTTACTATAATGCTTAATTATTATTTAATGCTTCTTTGACTATTAGTTCCTGAAGCTTGACAACACGTGCACTTTTGATGAGATGCTGTGGGCCTACAGGTGTGTTTCACGTGACGAGCATTTTGAGGCATGCTTCCGTTGTTACGGTCATGATGGATGGGAGTGTTAGACAGCCATGAGTCAGGGAGGCCCGAAACCAATATCGGCAAACCACCGGCTAAGAAGAACTCCAGGTTGACTTGGGCTGAAGATCCGTAAACGCGCAAACTATCTAAGGGGCCTTCGAAAAGTTCTCGGAAATCCTGAAACAACAGCCCGGTCTTGTAGAGAGAGAGCCCTTTGCAGTCAACCCATCGTTCTTGGGCATTGCCCGCCGACCACTTGGTCGATGAGAGTCTTCTGCTCCGAGTAGGAGGGCAGTGGCGGTGTGGCACTTCTGGCGTTCCTCAAGTTTGTCCCGTGCTAGCCTGCCAGATTCCCCTGCTATTGTTGCCTGTTAAGCGCATCGACCACATATTAATAGGCTCGCGCTGAGGAGATCGAATAGATAAGACGGTGGCCTGTTTTTCGGCAACTGCTTGGGCTGTAGAGCTTTCCAGGTCTCCGCGTAGTGCCACATCGCTGATCTACTGCAGTGCTTAAGCCGATTCGCATCTTTGCCCTGCACAGATGACTGTAGATGACTATCACACTCAATACCACGTTTCTCAATCTCTTACGGTACTCTACCAACCCTGTCCGAATCGGAAATATCATGTACCAACAATGAAGCTGTTGCATGCACATACATGGGTGTGTATGTATATACGCTGTATATGCACACACTCACGCGGGTAGGGGAACATAACCTGAATCCATAGCTGCGGCAACTACGAAATCATGCTCGTGTAAGAACAGGTACATTGCTGTCGCAAAGCCCGTGAAGCTAAGAGCGATCTAAAAAAAATCGCGAATGGTCCCCCTATTATAGAACCCTATAGTGCCTTTAGCAGGACCCCTAAGCCCTTTAATTCCTAAGTCCCTGGAGCCTTGTACGTCATGGTCGTAGATTGCGCGACACAGAGAAATGTGCTGTTCTGCAAAACCACTGTATGCCAATTACAGGAATTAATGTACTACAATAGGTAATGCCATGGGCATTTTGCAGCTGCCAAGAAGAGCAATGAAACTATGGGATACAAAAACTCAAACACAGAATCTTACAACCAAGTAGCATGTTGTCGCTACAATAGATGCTCGATTCTATCGTAGTAGGCACGCCGACTACCACAAGGGCAACAACAGTGTTGGCGTCAACATCACCCACATGGCCGGCTTTGTTCTCACCATCCTTGACACCCGGAAGGAAGCACTGGCAACCATGTGGTTATCAGAATAAGCCCGATGCATGTAGATACCGATTTAATCACACCAGTCTATAATCTCTGCTGTATGTGTGTGCATGCATACACACGAACGCACGCATCCTCTGGATAATGAGAGAACAATCATGTCGGCAGCAAGGCGGCCTTACACACATTCGGTGAATATGGCAGAAGTCATAACATAAACACGGCGAGCCGTGTCAATGCATAAATGCAAGACGGCATCATTACATGGATGACATGCGCAGGTGGCACAGTGCACTATCGTAGCGCAGCACCTTTCTGCAGTTCTACATCGCTTCGTATTCATGGGAGCGATATGCCGGATTGGCTGCGCTGGCGCCAATGCGAACCTTGTCGTAAGATTGCATATCTATGCCACGCCTTGGCCAGGCAAGGCAAAAACAACGATCGCATCCAAGCGACGAGAACAGTCGGTAACCCAAGCTGATCTCCTGAACATGGTCTGGCGTACAGCTCACGTATACTCATTGCTCCCAGACGGCGTTGAGGAGAGCAGAGTAATGGGCTACCCACCGCGATGCATGCAAATGCCGAGTTCCGAGCATTGCCTCAGTGGCCTCGGGGAGCCTACTTGGAAAGTGGAGTCCTCTATGGCTTTTGAAGACGGGCTGCCAATTGCATTTGCAAAGTTACCATAGGAGCATCAGAATTGCAAGTTTTGCAGGTTGTCCGACCGGCGTACCAGTATCTAGCCCCAGGGTGTGTGCCTTAAGGTGCAAGCGGCGTCCGACGGGCCGGAACGGAAACTGAAGCTGCTCTGCTGACATTGAACCCCTCGGGAATAGGCCGAATCGTTACCAATACTATTCCAAGGGTTCCTTACTATAATTGTAGGATTATAATTGTAGTATAATAGTCCCCAAACCCTGTTCTAAGACTACAGGGCTGTGGATCCTCAGGCCTGAGAGGCACGCTGGAGAATATCCGGTGATTGTGAGGACAGCACCTACCGCCACCCTCTGAAAAGGGAATCTTGGGCCGTGCCAAAGGGCTCTATCCGTCTCGTGGGCTTGCAAGCTTGCATTGCTACAGGATCCTTATTATGGATTGGGCTAGTTACGTAGCCGATGCATGCACATGTACATGTTTGTACATGTTTGCACACGCGCGCGCTGTCATGTGGCTCCACACCGGTAGAGCTCGGTAGGCTCATCTCGTTCACAACGTTGTTCTTGTTTGTTTGCTCTCTGTCTGTCTGTCTGTCTGTCTGTCTCTCTTTCTTTCTGCCGGGCTTAGGGGATGCGTGCGGCCGCCCGCAGGCTCTCTCTCTCTCTCGCTCTCTCTCTCTCTCTCTCTCTCTTTCTCTCTTTCTCTTTCTTTCGCCAGGCATGAGGGGCGAGCCCCCGCCGTGGGGCTGCCCGCTGTTGACGGGATGCATGGTATTACATGCGAAAGGCTAAGACTACTCGCACGATGTGTGCCTCGCAACTGCCCCGAGCATTAGTCGCAAACATATAACATGGATCACCCCCGAGGCTCACACCCACTGCAGTCTAGTTGTAGGGGCCAGCAAAGGGAAAAAACATGCGTTCATTCACGGCCCATCTACTGCTTTTGAGCAGATGCGGCACACTTCAAGGCGGGTCATGGCGGTAACTAATTGAGTCCCTTTGTGGCAACAAAATTGCAACGGAACTGTATCGGCACTGAAACAATCTCGTTTGCGACCGAATCGGGCCGTAAATGGAAACAGTCTGTCCTGCAAAGTTGAGGGATTGAGGGAAGCAAGTCGAATTTTGCATGATCGTGACATGCATTTGTCTTCATGCATGTGCTACGGCGTTTCTCTCTCTCTCTCTCTCTCTCTTCTTCTTCTTCGGGCTAGGCTGACCCTTACGGGCCAGCCAGCGCACAACGCCGAGCCCCGTGCCGCTCGAGTCTGTCACTGAGGTCGGTACCAGCAGGTACTACCAACAAGCATTCACCACACAAGGTAGTCAAAAGCCCCTAGTTTAGATCATACTTGGCCGATTGCCTGCATCTTCCCACATCTGGCTGTGAAACTTGCCAAAACCAGCACGCAAGCAGACAGCAGTACCGGCAATGCTGCATGTATGGAAGGGCATGGAAGGACCAAACAGCTCAAACCGACCCGCATTCTACTCCTCTACCTCGCATACACTGCCACTGCCACTGCTGCATTGCTGAGCCGGGCACCGCTGAGCAGCTCACAAACGCTCACTCCACCCCATTACAGCAGGACTCAACCCAAGGTAACCAGCTCAACCCCTGGTAACCACCCCAGCCGCTTCTCAAATTTCCGGTGCCCAACTCTGAATCCATGCCGAGGATCTAGTCACTCCAGCCTTCTGCTCTCATGGCAGCAGCACTGAAGGCACACAGAACCCACGCGCAAGGCTCGCACATGACACGCATGCAATTGACCTTCCGGCTGTGGACTGAATCACAGCGCAACTTAACCCCTAAGAACTGAAACCCCACTCACAAGTTCCCTGCGGCCGGAGGTCCTTGCTTCGTACTGCCTACCTCACAGTGGCACACCCGAATCAAAGCACTAACAAAGGATTCCCGCATTGATTACGGCTGGCCGGTAAGAGTACGGTATGGCAACAACACCTTACTCTGCCCCGAAGGGGATGATGGATACTTCCTGTTTCGAGGTTCTTGATTTGGTCTTGACGCCCAGTGGCTCCATCTAGGTTTGCCGGCACAGCCCATGCGGTTCGCAATTGACACTGAACCCTCAGCAAGCTCCCATCTGACAGCAACGCAGAAGCTAACAAACATGACTGACCGCTACCATCACGCTAGATTCCAGTTGGTTGCTAGTGACTGAGGGTGAGGACACCTTACAGCTTACAGCTTGCGCACCTGGTGTGAAAGCGCTCAAGGAGTGCTGCAGATCGCGTTCCAAACTCAGAGGTCAGCTAAGTACCACTACGTACAGAATCAAAGCTGCAGCATATTCACTCCAAGCTCCTGTTTCTCTGTAGTTAAGGCCTGCATAAATCCACTACTACACTGGCCTTGATTTACTGAATGAATTCGCGATCCTAGCAGCACTCGTAGTAGTCGTGGAACCACTGCGCGCTGATGAGATATACGTCGCTTTGCGAGCGGCGCACCGCAAATTGGCCAGGCGTTCCAACAGGATCTCCTTCCTGAATCTCCGCCAGTTCTCGCTCCTCGGGCTGGGTGGTATACAGCGAGAAGTTCCCAACACTCCCATCGCACTGCTCCAGAAGGATTTGGTGCGTTGGGTCGTCTTCGTTGGGTTCGGTGCGGTTGAGCTGGCTGTCGGCAAACTCGGCTGGAATCGTATATGGCTGTCCGCTCACAGGAACCACGAAGTAATTGGGATGCCCATCATCGTCAAGGAATACGCAGGCTGCGACGAGTGTGTGCTTCTTGCGCGCCTGAAATCTTCGGTCTGCGGGGAGGCCAGCAAAAAAAGCACTCAGACCGGGAGCTTCCATGTCGATGTCGATGTCCTGCTGTGCTGCCTGGTCTCCTGCGTTCGCGGCAGCTTGAGCCAAAATGGCTACTTTCTCTCTCTCTCTCTCTCTGTCTCTCTGTCTCTCTGTCTCTCTGTCTCTCTGTCTCTCTGTCTCTCTGTCTCTCTGTCTCTCTGTCTCTCTGTCTCTCTGTCTCTCTGTCTCTCTGTCTCTCTGTCTCTCTGTCTCTCTGTCTCTCTGTCTCTCTGTCTCTCTGTCTCTCTGTCTCTCTGTCTCTCTGTCTCTCTGTCTCTCTGTCTCTCTGTCTCTCTGTCTCTCTGTCTCTCTGTCTCTCTGTCTCTCTGTCTCTCTGTCTCTCTGTCTCTCTGTCTCTCTGTCTCTCTCTCTCTCTCTCTCTCTCTCTCTCTCTCTCGCTCCAGGGCACGTGGAACGTGCGAATTCCGTACTGGAATATTTGGCGGAACTGTGAAACGCGACAAAGAGCTCTCCAGGAAAAATGGCGAGGACAACCAACTTTCTACATCTATCTATGTACGTATCTCTCTATCCGTCCATACATACATATATATATATATAGATACATCTATCGTACGTGTGTGTATGTGCATACACATAAAAATGTGTATGCATAAAATGTATGTAGCTAATGTATGCATGTATGTATGGTGTACATATGTACATAAAAACATATGTATTCGTGCATGCAGGTACATATGTATGATTATGTCTGTATGAAGCTGTGGAATGTAGCACCAGAACAACCTCACCATCATCACGTCCATGTGCCATAGTTAGAACAACAGGGTATCGCACATGACAGTAGTGAGCATGCAACTGTAGCAAGTTGTGGTAGCCACATCCTTCTTATTCTGCAACGGCGACTCGAGTAATTCTTTTGGTGCGCTGATTATATATATCTATATATATATATATATATATATGTCTGTGTGTGTGTGTCTTTTCCCAGGCCCAAAGAAATTTCGATGAGAGAAGGTTGATTTCATGTCATGTCAATTTCACAGATCACTTTGTGAACACACTCAGAGATGTATATGTTTATATATGTCAAGGTCTCGGCTAGCATGTTCTGTGGGTGTCATATAACAGCATACTACCGGCACTTTGCTTCTTCAATGGGGCTCGCATGTGCTTCGGGCTTGAGGTGGCGGTGCTGCTCTGGCCGGCCGGAGGATCGCATCCTCTCATTTCCAGCCACACTCTGGCTGAACTCGCAACCCAAACCAAGATCCAAAGCCCCACCTCCGAACCAAACCACAAGCCTTGAGACTGAAATAACCTAAATCTCCCAGCCCTTGTAGCCCGAAGTATCAAATTTCGCAACTCCCTCAACCCCTTTCTTTGTACAGCTCGATGTTCAGGTCCCTGCTGAAAGGGGAGCATGCACAAACAGCTGCAGCCCCAGCACCTCAGACGCAACCACTCTTCAACAAAAGATTGAAGTTGTCGAAACGGCAGATCTGGAGGTCTTTCCTCACTCGAGTCGAAACTGCCCCGGTGCATGGGGGCAATGCGTTCTATGATAATGCCGCTTCGAGCCGGATCTGTTTGCGGCCAAGGCACAGTAGACCTGTCTGTCACCCATGGGTGGCCTTAGCTATCGGCACCCGCGATCGCCGATGCGAAGTTTGCTCAGCTTGAGGCGCTATTTTAACGACGTTTCCTTGAAATTTTTCGCGGAGAGACGATGCACGGTACCTGTAGCAAATCGTCCCAGGGTTTTTGGATTACCCATTCCGTGTAAATTCGAGAAAACCAACGCTTTTCCACCAGAAAGGGTTTCGTGGATTAACCTGAGGCCGTTTGCGTTTGTGGCTCTCGTCTGTTCACAAAGAGAAGGCGTCAGTCGAACTAAAGCTGCCCGCTCAACAGAAAAGGCCTGGTAACTAACATGCGCACAGCGACGTGTGGGGAAGGGCCGGCCGTGACTGCAAGGTGAACGTGCTTTGCTTTGCTATCGATCGTCACCTCCGACAAACGTAGCATAGAACCCACACAGTGACAACAGGCAGGACACGCCTTCCATGCCAAGCAGGCCTCGCGCAAAATCCGACGAGGAGCATTTTTACCCAAAGCTGCCGATTGGGATCGTAGCACTCACCAGCGAGCGCCATGTCCTGCCGTTGCTTGTGGCTAGCTTCATTATCGATGCGGTCAGCGTGCACCCTACATTACAGGCACGTTGACTAGGTCTTGCTGATGCATGTCACTCTTATCCAACTGTCATCTGTACAACTCGCCGTCAACAGTGTACGTCTACACGACAGGACCCCCAAACAAGGCAAAAGACATGGTTGCTGTGGCCAACAACTGGAACTCCCAGATGTGCGAAGTCGTCGTGGGGGGTTATGAATGTCCTTCACCCTTCTTTGGGGGGGGGTCTATGAGGGCTTTCGACATTTGACACTCACGTCGAAAAGATACGGCCTTCCATGTTGAGCAGCACACGCTTGAAGTTCCCGTGCCTCTGCCGACTTGCCGCCGAATACATAGAGGCAGCCTGCGCTGTGGTTCAGAGCAAGCCCACTAGTCGAAGTACCGAGCCAAGCGGCCGTGCCGAAACTTAAAGACATGGGCTTACCGCACTCTTCATGTCAACTGCAGTGTCATGTCTGAATCTGTGACAACCTCGGCTCAGGGTTCAGCTTGCAGGTTCCGGACTTTGCTGGAGTGAACTGAACCCTTGAACCCCTGCACCCTTGGCATGCTGTGCTACTGTCGCAACCCGCATTATCCCATGGGAGAACATGCGCCAAACTCCAAACCCGAAGCTCCAAACCGGCAGAAATACAACATAACCTTTCAAACACTTTAGACTGCTGTAAGCCGTTAGTCGCCCTTCGCCGCCCTTCGCCCCAACCGCACGATCAAGCATCAAACCACCTTGCCTCCAGTAACTGCTGCAGCACCGCCGACGCGGGGAGTGGACATGGGGGCGCGCTCCTCTTGCCGTGTAGGGGCTTTATCAGAACGAGGATCGCCTTCGGTGATATCGGCTTGGGATATCTCGTTTGATCTCGACAACCCTGGCTTTATGCCTAGTTTCAGAAGTGGGCGCTTAGACCTTTACTGTCGGAACCCCAATCTAAAGCCCCAAGTCTCGATCGGTCTTTGTGACGAAGGCACACAGACACAAAAAATCTACACGCGCTCACAGACGCACACGAACGAACCCGCGCGCACACACACACACACACACACACACACACACAACACACACACACGAGATTTCGGCGCAATGGACCGTAGGCATCTGTTTTGTGGTTGCAAATGCGTGGGAATTGAATTCAGTTGAGCCTGCGTTTTTCAGTCACCGTCGCTCATAGCATCCCCGGTGCCCAGTATTCGATGGCCCAGCTCTGTGGCCTACTTTTTCGACTTCAAAGTCAATGGGTCAAATACGTAAGGATGGCTAACATATGCAGCTGGAAGAGAGAGAATGAATCGACGGCTGGACAGGTAAAGGAAGCTTCTTCGTCTATGGCCATGGCCCTTGCACCGGAAAGCTCCCTAGACCTGCACTTCGAGAAGGACCCTTTAAATCGCCGGTATGGGAGGGTCTCATAATGAGATAGGGATACCAGCACACATGCAACGAATATGCGCATGCACCTGTCTCAAGATGCTCGTGTGCGCTTCTGTCTGCACGGAGGCTGCTTTGCTATACCGAGGGACGTTGTTGATTCCGCAGGTGTGGGGTCAACTGTAGTTCATAGGCCAATATCCATTCGGTCTCAAAGAACACTGCAAGGAACAAGCAAGTGCAGCAGCTCCGCCCAAAAGCCAGTTGACGGATCGAAGCATTCTACCTGAAAGGAAACGGGTTTTTTTGAGTCTTACAGGGCTTCTATAGGGTTTAACGAACGCACTATCCCATGTGCCCCTGCTGCCGCAGACCTTCCTTTCGGGGAACTTAGGGCCCTGAAAAGCTTGGTAGAGGGGTTTCCGAAAATAGGGGACCCGGATAGAATAAGGATCCGACTATTTAGGGTAATTTAATATAACACCCTAAATAGTAGGATCCGGACTACACGGGTCCCTAAACAAGGTGTCCCGATTTTCGGAAACTCCCAAATCGCCGTTTCGAAGCTCAATGAAACCAGATCATCTGATCATCTCTGACTGCAAGCAAAGCCTGTCGATTCAGCTTCTGCAGGGTTTCCAATCAGAGCCCGGTTCAAGGTTTCCAGGGCAGCTTAGCCACTCGCCCGAGCCCTTCTGAAGTGCCAAAGACGTTTTCTTTCTTAAATTGTGCAATTCTTGCTGCCGGGGTTTAAGGCCTTGAGTTCAGGGTTTCCAAAACAAGAAACCCGGTCTATGCGATATTGTATGCAGTACGGTATGCAAGTCCATCTGTATTCTCTCGCTGGCCGTTGAACCACCACATCGTGCATGCCCAGGCACGCTGGACAGGGCGATGGATCCGTTGAAGCCCCCTGCCGCATAGATCAAATCCCCCACGGTGCCTGAGCCGTGGTCTGCACATAATAGCCTCGCCGATCCCATAATTCAGGCCGGGCAGGCAGGCCATTGCATTATTAAACGACAAGCCGACATGATTTTAGCATCGATAACGGGTCACCGATCCGTGGTATCAGCAGGCTTACTCACTATGAATCGGCACTGGGCTTCGCTTGCCAGCAAGACTTTGCTAACACACTGCGCAGTCACTTTGCAAATCCGTGCCGAAGTAGCCGCGAGATGCGGCGAGTTCCAATACCGCAAATATAAATAATCACAGACCAGCCTCTCGCCAACGAACTAGCCTGCTAGGGGATTCTAGGGCTTAGAGAGTTCTGCACCAGGATCTCCTGTCCGCCACTTCCCACACTTAACAGAAAGAGATGAGAAACCTGCAGCAAAGGCAGACCGCGGGGACAGCATCGGTGGAAGCTTCTCCCACCGTCCTCGGTCACAGGCGAGAGTAGAGTATCGTCTGTCTTGGTGTATAATCGTATGTTGATATGCTGATACAACTATGACTAATGTGGCGGTCGGTTTAGTACTAGGGTACCCCCCCCCCCCCCCCCCCCCGACCAAAAAGTTGCGGTCGGTTTAGTGCGGAACCGGTAGCCCCGGACAGGGGTCAGGGGTCTGAGTGGCAGGGAATTGGCAGGTGCCGGGGTTTGGGGGCTGGTTTGGGTGCAGGGTCTGCGGTTCTGCGCGACTGCGCCGTCGGGGGTCGGGGGGGTCTGGGCCAGCGCCTGAAACCCTAAACCCTGAACCCTAAACCCTAACGAATCCTAAACTCCTAAACCCTATAACAAACCCTAAACCCTAAGCCCTAAACCCTTCCAAAGGGGGGTCGGTCCAGATTCGACCCAAAACTTAATTTTTTATGCAAACTTTAGTACTGGAGATGCCTCTTTTGAGCTAGGGTCCAATCCCCCCCCCAATAATCAAGGTATACTAGAATAGTACAGTAGTAGTACAGTAGAGGTATAATAATAGTGCAGTAGTACAATAGTAATACAACAGTAGTACAGTGGTAGTACAATAGTAGTACAGTAGTAGTACAATAATAGTACAATAATAGTACAGTAGTACAATAGTAGCACAATAGTAGTACAGTAGTAGTACAGTAGTAGTACGATTATAGTACCGTAGTACAATAAGAGTACAGTAGTAGTACAGTAGTAGTACAATAATAGTGCAGTAGTACAATAGTAATACAACAGTAGTACAGTGGTAGTACAATAGTAGTACAGTAGTAGTACGATAATAGTACAGTAGTAGTACAATAGTAGCACAGTAGTAGTACAGTAGTAGTACAATAGTAGTACAGTAATACACTAGTAGTACAGTAGTAGTACCACAGTAGTACAGTAGTACAGTAGTATATAATACAGTAATAGTACAGAAATAGTACCAATAAGCAAAGCATAAAGCCAGTGAGCACATTCCCCCAATAAGCAAAGCATAAAGCCAGCGCCTGAAACCCTAAACCCTGAACCCTAAACCTTAACAAACCCTAAACCCTAACGAATCCTAAACTCCTACCCTAACGCTCCGTTTCCGACGGGACCCTCATGGATGAAATGCTTTTCGGGAGCTGTCCTCCAGGGATCTTGAGGGTCTCGAAAGGTCATGTATTAAGGGGACACGTCACAGCCAGGGCCCCCACACATGTGCAGCAAGATGGTCATCATGCACGGCACAGCATCGCTCGACGTGGTCTGGCTTTTTGCAAGAGAAAGCTTCGGAGACACTGTCTGTCTTGTCACATCACGGCCCATTGGCTACTCGTAGCAATCTAAAGCGGATTCGGCAGCGATAGCGCTGCAAGGTTCTTCGGCTCACCGTCGTGCGGTGTGCTGTCCTTTGTTGCTCATGATGCGGATGCTTACAGTTTGCTGTCGTGCAATCGGATATTGTGTTAAAAAATGCTTGAAACTGCATGCAAGCCAAGAATCCGTGCCATGCGACCAACAAACCCAATCCAACTTTCAGCTGCCAATAAATTCTGCGTGTGTGGGTTGATTCGAGTCACACGAACATCTTGAAGTGCATGGAGCAGGTGGTGCAGCTTTGGTAGAATCATCCAAAGGTTGCGGTTGGGAATCTTGCCCACAGATATTGCAGCACTCAAAGATCTCAGGCTAGCCCAGGTCTGCAAATGACGCTGCCCAGTCTTGTACATGTGCTCTGCTTGCGCTTCCGATAAAATCAACGGGCATTGGTCAAATTGCCGAAGCAGATCTGCATAGCTCCAAACACAAACAGCCACGAGCCGGTCCAATGTCGTTGCTGTAGGCCTTTCTGCATACTCCGTGCAGCGATATGCCAGCCAAAAGGTGATCACTTTGCCAGCCACTGCCTTTGATGCGAGGCCTTGTGGTTGTTTGCAAAAAGCAGAACAAACAGACGTTAATATTTTATGTATGAAAAGTATGCCACAAACCCAATTTAGAAGGCCCGATGATGAAATCAGGTTAGGAACATGGCTGCATGCCCCGATGCTTTCTGTTCAGTCGGTTGAATGTGAATCGCGGCTGGTGGACTTTAAGGCCAGCAGACTTCGCCCAGGCTCGGAAATCTGAATATGCATGCTGAAGCTGCACCTGCAGCGCCACCTCGTACACCCCAGAGTCGAATTGCCCAGTAAAGAATCCGTGCTCACAAAGGTATGTCAATGCAGACCCATTCAAGCACTTGCCACTGCCCAACAGCTGGCTATGACAAGTATCATGACAAAAGCGTTCCAGGTGAACACCAAACCTCATCGGCCAGGGCCAATCCTCGACACACTGTGCATCACAGAACGAAGCATTATCCACTGGCACATGTTGTGCTGTATCACCGAAGGCAGTGATGGTTTCATAAACATTGGCAGCAGTCTTGACACAGGAACATCGAGAACAAAATTCGTTCAGCCGATAGTTCTGGATTTTGTACTTGTCGTTGATCCATTTGAGATCCCCTCGTACACCAGCCAGCACGAACCGAAACTCGTCTTTCCAGGGATGAGGAACACTTGGGTCGCAGAGGTATTGGAATCTTGGAAGCACTGCCTCCATGATCTCGCCATAGGTGCTTTCACATTCACAGTATTCCGAATACACACAAATCAGCCCATACTGAAGCAAGGCATCAACACCGTAGCTCAAGTCTGAACACCATCCCACAACAGAAACTGCACCAGGATCTGTGTTTCGATATGCATGCACTTCGTCACCATAAAGCGAAAGCGGTATGAGGCCCGAGTGGCAGCTTTCAGGTATATTCGCTGGGTACCATGCACACCGCTCGCGCACATTCGCCCAATACTCAGAAGCTCCAGTCCTCCCCACCTTTCCCAGATAGACGTGCTCGAACGTCTCTTTGCCAAGACCCCACACAGCCCTGGCAAGTTCGTCTGGAAAGATAACCTCGGCTTTCAAGGATACATATGAGCACACATCGTTCATGTGGGGCATGCCTGTAACTGTGCTGGCGGGATGCTGCAAGGTCGTCCTCATAGATGCAAGAGTCTTTTGGGTCCCAGAAATGCACACGAATAGTTTCGATCTTGGCTTTGAGTGCGTACCCAAAGGATAAGATAGTTCTTTGCAGATCCCTCTCTGCATTTTGCGCATGCACACCACGAGCTCCTAAATTCGAGAGCTTCCTGACCAGGTCTCCTTTCATGGCTTTGCCGCCCGCAGATGAACACCATGACATGGCCCCCGCAGCCAACTCTTGTACCTAGCAAGGCAGAGTTCACAAGTGCACATGCTCATGATGCATTAGGAATAAGGATGAGGCTACCATTGCCATTGCCATCGAGGATCATTTGTAGCACTGCTTTTGCCTTCCGTGTATTTGATAACCAGGGATTCTGCAAAATCATCTGGGTCCTGCAGGGTGTCATGCACACTACGACAATAGAAAATCGCTATGTGTCTTTGATCATGCAGGCAGGGTGTCCTTTAAAGGTTCCTTGGGTTGTCGGTCGATGCTGGCAATTGCAGCATTCACGAATGGAATCGCCGATGCACGTCGCTTCTCTGGGGCAGCAGGGTCAGAGGAGCTGGGTCGCTTCTCAGCAGCACTTGCTCGCAGTTGGTGTATGGCACGTCCTGCAACAAGCTCCACTGGATGCAGGTGAGCTCAGGGATCACGGGATGTACGATTTTTTCATCTTTCCCATCATCCTTGCGCAAGTTGTGAGCTTGTTGCTCTTCGGATTAGCAGCTGTACCGGACAGCTCAAAAGGCATGCTGAACACACCACTCCAACAAGCTCGTCTCGGCTAGAGCTTTACATGCACACTTACTTGGGATTCGGTTCGCTCGCACACAGAAACAAGCATCCTGAAGTGTTCAATGTGTTGCATTGCCCGCCCCACTGCATCGCTGTAAGATTCACTTTCGGAACCCAGCATTGCACGACCCCTAGAGTTGGCAAAGCTGCGTGGCCAATCATGTATGTATATGTATAGCTACACTACCGACCCAATCTACAGCTTCATAGACTCATTTCTCATTGCCAACCCAGGCTGGCTGCTCAACGATCACTCTCTTCGGCGGCTTCATCATCCTGGATGCTTTGGCAAACAAGGATAGGGCATATATAACCTAGAAGGGGCAGTTGATTTGAGAGGCAATTGGGGCCCTTGTGCAGCTTCACACAAAATGGTTTATAGGGTTGTAGAGTTTGGGGTTGGGGGATTCAGGTGTTGTGTTTCTTTTGTGGGAGTGCAGCTATGGCTACACGATGAATGACTGTATAGAGCTTGCAGTTACGGGAGTATAATGGGGTCGTAGGGCCGTAGGGGTTTGCATGTTTAATATTGCATTGAGCTTGCACGGGCATACGACGAACATTTCAAAGCTCAGCCAAAAATTGGGTTGTGAGGTTTGGTAGGATTAGGATGCTGCCATTCAACATTCCCAAAGCCACCCACCTACAGAGAAACCTGAATCCTAACACCGCCCCCCGGACCCGGTCCTTCTTGGCTTTCTTCGGCTTGGGGCAGACACGGTTCGCGCTAGCTTTGTCTTCCCAGAAAAGGCACAGCCGCTGGCGGGCGAGCTCGGCTGCAGCATACAGCTGATCAGAATGCACCTGCCCAGCAAAGTAAACTTCACCCCTGGTATATATCCCCACCCTGCACAAACAAAATAGAAGCCTCAGCAAGCTGCAATCCTTGCAGCTGGCTGTAGGATGTTTCCAGCTCAGTCGCATGCACCTTTAGGTGCTCGCCTTGGATGGTAGCATAGATGGTTGTTATGGCAGCTATTTAAAAGCTCTGCATAACGACGGCTTGCTTTCAAGAGACACAGCTTTTCCTGGTGCTTCACACAAGCCAATTTCACACTCAACGTCTTGGCATCGCCCATGCCTTTGATTAGCTTCTTCGTGCACCACTCCACTGCCTCGTCCACTTCCTCCGGCATAGAATCATCCCTGCAGGAAGAAAGACAGGGATACCAGGGAAACGGGAGAGAGAGAGAGAGAGGGTTGGGAGAGAGACAGAGACAGAGACAGAGAGAGAGGGAGAGAGGTGGGAGAGTGAGAGGGTGAGAGAGAGAGGGAGAGATACTACTAATTGCAACAGAAAGGCTTCTTCACCTTCTTGGGGAGCTTGAACTGGCCATTGGGATGGAGTGCATGAATCCCCTTGCCCTTGCCCTTGCCCTTGCCCTTGCCCTTTCCTTGCACCAGCTGGTTGCTACCTCCAGGCCCCATGCCCAAGCAGCCAGCTTCGCCATCTGCAGCCGTAGCCGGAGTAGCAACAGCACCATACATCGTGTTGACACCGAGGTTCTGATATGCACTTCCACCCAGCAGCCGCTGCGATGCCTGCATGCAATAGGAAGCACAAAATATCAGGGACGATGTTAAGCACATATGAAGTCCATGCAGCCTCGCTGTTTGCTTGCACTTCAGTAGACATAGACACATTGAGTGTGTCACGGGACTCGTGCTCGTTCACAAACGACATGTCAACCATGACCTGAAGTCATAGACGGTAGGGACTATGAAGGCTTATGGGTTTATAGGGTTATGGGGCTTTAAAGTTTTGCATCCCGCACACTGCAGATATAAGCCACTGACGTAATAGAGACGTGCACTTTCATCATCAGGCAAGTCTGGGTGCGGTCGTGTGTGGCCGCTTGCAACCTTCGCCGAAATTATGCTATTCACAGTGTCCTCGTTCTGATGCAATCGCATCAGCTGTGCACGGGTCCTCCAACCTCAGCAAGCTGCTCCAATAGACTAATGGTGATTGGAATCGCCAAACCCTCTACCCTTATATATATATATATATATATATATATATATAGATATATATACATACCCCCATATATATATACCTATAAATAACCCTTAGATGGGTAGGTAGGTAGGTAGGTAGGTAGGTAGGTAGGCGGGTAGGTGGGTATGTCTACTATATATGCAGATAGCACTAGAGAATGGATAGAGAATCCAGATAAATCAAGAGATAGATACATGGATGATGGATCGTCACATAGCACTGTATATTGGTTTTTTTTATCGAGGGTTTTAGGGGGGATGTATAGGTTTTTAGCTTTCAGGGCTGTAGGGATGCAGGCTCTCAGCCCCATTCCCCAATAGACTCAGTGAGCCTGGCCAGCAATGCAGCAAAGGCACCCATCCTCTGAGATCCTCGTGACAAATCTGTGCGGCTTCGGTCGAGCTGGATCGTGAGCCTTGGCATAGAACGGTTCAGGGTTTATGAGGGGTTGCTTGTGGGGTGAGCATGGGATCGGAATTTTGCAATTATTTGCAGCGAAGTAGCCTTCCAAACTCTTTGCCAGCAGATAGCCACTTGTGGAAGAGAGCTGTCTTAGCACTTCTGGAGTTGCTGCTACAGGCCTGAACCCATAAGTTTTGGAACTCCTCCGGGACCTCAGTGCCCTTGTTGAGCTTCCTTAGCACTGTTGATATATGTATAACATAGTCCTGCATAGATGGACTGCATGCATGCAAAGAACCAGGGCACACTGCAAACCAAAATGTTGGATCCATGGGGCCGTTTGAAGCAGGCGTACAGGCTCTGCCTCTCGTCGTAGGTCTCTGGAAAGATAGCCATCTCAGGGTGGCAGCTTCTAGGCATGTAGGGTTGACAATAGGGTTTGCGGATTCGGGGCTTGAATTACTATCATAGGGTTATCTTTGTATAGTAGTAATGCAAACGACTTAGAAGCCCCACCTCATCATTCATCACATGCAGCTTTCCCACAGACTGCAACAGCTGTCTCTCTTCATTCTGGTCTCCACCACGGCTCGGCGCTGGGGACGGGCTCGGGGTTGCACGAGTGGCACTTGGCATCTTAGCGGGATTGTTGGGGGCACCCATCTTTGCCTTCTTGCATACTGTCGCCTCTGGGGTTTCCACAGGAGATTTTGCCGCACACGGGGCAGTAGCAGCAGCTTTTGGAGGAGGCAAAGGCCGCAGAGGAACACTGCTTGGGGGTGGAGGCGGGGCCGGGACTGTAGTCAGTGTAGCAAGAGTGGGAGCTACACCAGCCACACAAGCAGGCGGTGGAAGAGCACAAGACTTGACAATGGGTGCTACCATGCTTGCAGCAGCAACGTCAAGGTCCTGCACAGCCTTCCTTGGTGGGGGGGATCGTAGCAAGGCCAAGGTCTCAGACTTCACCGACATGGCAGGGTTCGTGATGATACCACATGCTTTGGCTGGCACCAGGCTCGTGGCAGCAGCAGGGACCAGCGGGTTCACAGCACCGCCGTTAGGGACCGACAGGTTCACAGCACCATTGCTTGCGGCAGGGACCGACGGGTTCACAGCACCATTGCTTGTGGTAGGGACCGACGGGTTCACAGCACCATTGCTTGTGGTAGGGACCGACGGGTTCACAGCACCACCATTGCCTGTGGTAGGGACCGAAGGGTTCACAGCACCACCATTGCCAGGGACCGACGGGTTCACAGCACCACTAGCTATAGCAGCCACTGCATCTTTCGGCACTGGCAGCAACCACCCTGCACCTGTCTTTGCCTTTGTGCGTCTTGCGAGAAACTCTTTCGCCTTCTGCACAGCACTCGGAGCCACATTGTTTTCATTGGGGTGCACTGCCGGGCTAAAGAGCTCACGCTTCACACTGTTGATAGCTTTGGCATCTGGAGGCGTGGTTGCACTTTCACCCAACTCCAACGAATCAGCTGTGTATGAGCGTGAGGGCGGTGAGGGAGTCGCCAGTCTTAGAGATACAAATCACACACGATGAGTTCATCACACAAAACTGTTCGAATACATCAATCTCATGCATGCACACAGAACCGTAGCTTGTGTCAAGTAACGGAGCAACTTGCACCGCTGCCGCCAAGGCCAGAGCCGTGGCTGTGGAAGCATCTGAAGCAAGCGACGTGCTTGTGTCCGCCTTCGTGGGCCATGGACGAAATTTATCAGGGTGGGCTTTGTTAATTGGGGGTGCTAGGGTTTTCGGGGTGGGCTGCAGTCGGAGGGATTCAACCCGTAGAAACCCGAAGCTTATGTAAAACCTTAAGCCCGCAAACCCATGGAAACCCATAGCAATTGGTGCATGTAAGGCGCCCTTGTAAGACCTTCTTTCTTCATGGCACCCGGCCAAGTATTGAAATACTTGTCCACTTTCGCTTTGAGGCTCACTCGTGGCTCCTGCAATAGTAACAGATGTATAGAACTCGACATCTACATATGCTGCTAGAAAATGCACATGGGTCCTCAGAGGCCTGACTGGGGCTTGCCATGCGGGTGCTAGCTTCGCTCATTGTGTCAGCTGGACACTTCTAGCGACAAGCACCACAATCCTGTGGTCTGCAGAGGTGATCTTGAGCAGCTATAGGCAGAAGTCTTCTTAAGGTTGTGTATGGGTAAGGAGGAGTGAGGACCCAAAGTATACACACAAAGCCCAGAATCCTGCTAAAACCCTAGAAGCCCTATAGGTGTTCATAGTTCCCGCGCCTAACTTTGGAGCTCATTAATACAGTTGTAGTATAGCAGCAGCAGCAGCAGCAGCAGGAGTGGTAGTAGTAGTTGTAGTAGTAAAAGCAGCAGTAGTAGTAGCAGCACAGTTGTAGTAGTACTACTACTACTACTACTACTACTACTACTACTACTACTATACTACTAAACACGGTTTGAGACAAAATTGGAGCACCTCTTTTTCTGATGTTTGTAAAATAGAAAAAAGAGGGGCTCCAATTTTGTCTCAAACCGTGTTGATGCTTAGTAGTAGTAGTAGTAGTAGTAGTAGTAGTAGTAGTAGTAGTAGTAGTAGTAGTAGTAGTAGTAGTAGTAGTAGTGGTAGTAGTACGGTTGATGATATAAATCCTGCATGACCTTAAGGACCCTAAACTATGGGAATTATGGTATATATTTCCTTATTATGGGTAGTGCAGGATTTATATCATCAACCGTAGTAGTCGCAGTAGTAGTAGTAGTAGTAGTAGTAGTAGCAGTAGTAGTAGTAGTAGTAGTAGTAGCAGTAGTAGTAGTAGAAGAAGTAGTAGTAGTGGGGCTCAGGGGTAGGGGTAGGGAGTAGGGGCAGGGGTAGGGCTAGGAGCAGGTGTAGGGGGATAGAGGAGTAGCAGTAGCAGCAGCAGGAGTAGTAGTAGTAGTAGTAGCAGCAGCAGCAGCAGTAGTAGTAGTAGTAGTAGTAATAGAAATAGCAGTAAAGGTAGCAATAATATACATCGAACATTGCTAGCAAAACTAGTAGGAATAGAGGCAGTGTTAGTGACACGAGGTGTGGCATTGGTGCTGGTGGTGGCTATGACAGTGGTGATTTATGGGCTTTAGGCCGTGCATGGTTGGTGGCAGCGGGGTGGTTTTCAACGGCTATAGTCAACACAACACACACACACACACACCACAGCACCACTATCACCACCAGCATCACTGTAACTCATCCATCATATCATCTCCCGAGCACACTATACATGCATGCATGTATGTGGTGCATACATGATAGCTACTTGACTGCCCAGACCTACCTACCTGCCTATATTACGTATACCTACCTACCCAGATACCTATTGCCCTGCCTTCACACCTTCCTTCCTTCCTCCTACCTACTTACATATTACCGATACCTACCTGTATAGTTGCCTACCTACCTATATATGTGTGGACACACACACAGAGATATGAGTGCACATGTGTAACACACCCTCGAGACAAGTGTCTTCCCGAAACACCGACCCTAAAGCAACAAGCCCCCCTGAGACCAGCATCCAAACCCACAGCACAACCCAGGATCCCTGCCCTGGAGCTGACGCAGATCTTACGCTTATCTGACGCCTGGCCTGGGGGGCATCTGACGCTGATCTCACGCTGATCTGACGCTCATCTTACGCTGATCTTACGTGGCCCCTGAAGCCTGCATCCTGATGAGGGCCCAACATAGATCTTACGCTGATCTTACGCTGATCTTACGCTGATCTTACGCTGATCTTACGCTGATCTTACGCTGATCTTACGCTTATCTTACGGGCTATCTTACGCAGAACTGACGCCTATCTGACGCTAGCCCCTGCCCCCAAGACCCTCATCCCAGGAACCCAAAGCAAGCATCCCTTGTGCCACCTAGTGAAAAAGCCCCACCATGTAGATCCCAGGTATACAACATGTTCGACAGTGGACAAGCAGCTCGGCTCACACTATGGCTCCGGGTCGACTTTTCGGTCAGCTGACAGACAGCCTTTGATCTCGAGTGCATCCACCCCCGCACTGGGCAGCTATGACCATATCACAGCTCCTTGAATTTCCCTGCAGGTAGCAGCATAGTGGATCTACCAGCCAGATTATCATTCCATTGCAAGACAGCCAGAGCGACAAACTATATGCACCTACATCTGCAATATTCTACATAGCATAGATTTAGCCTGGCCATTGGGATGCTGCTGCTGCTGCTGCTTTTGCAAACAAGGGAAAACATCATCACACACTTGGAGGCTGTAGCAGCTTTTGCTGACCAGACTGGATCATCCTCTCCAGCAGCGACTCAACTTCATCGAGCCTCAGATATCTAAGTATCCCGGGAACACACAACCCCCCAAAATGCTAGCCTCAAGTCATCAACCAAGCTGCCTTGCATCGGCCCAATCATCGCCCGAGATATCAATCCAGCCACGTCGGTTGGGGCAGACGAGGCCATGCAGCATGAACTTCTTTCGAACCTGCCCATGCAGAATATAGATAAGCAACAGCTGGGGCACTCAAGCTTGAAAGTGTGAGCCTGCTCTCCAAACCGAGGTGGATACACCGATGTGGACTTCAGAGTCTTGGTTCCGGTGAATCGGTGCTTCCCAGTCGCATCAGTATATCTTTTGGTCGTGGTGGACTTCTTCAGACCAATCTTCTTGCGGTTGAGTCTTCGGTACAGCCAGGTCACGAAAGGGCTGCTGGAGATCAGCTTCACTGGTTTAGCTGTTTCCGCACCATACATAGCTAACCACGTCATACTCCGGTAGTGTACACGATGATGCAAGAACCGCTCCATTCGTGGGTGCAGGTCGATCTAGGATGTCAACACAGCATATAAGTTAATCAGCACCACAAGCAACACATGTGTGTGATGACCGAGGGCCTTGCGAGGCTCTGTAAAGGGTTCTCGATCATGTAATGAGCATTCTGGTGCATCACGGCGATGCAGAGGAGGACACACTTAGTTGAAAGGTGCAGAACTGTATGCATCCACAGATATATGCAATGCCTTCGAAACAGACAGAGGAACTTCTACAGGGCATATGGGATTTCAGAGCATAAGGTTAGGGCCTTTAGGGTTTATATAGGACTGACATAAGGGTCTAAAGGGTATACATACTGTCGGGGTATAGGTCTACGAGAGTTATATAGGATTATAATACAAATTCATAGACCCCGAACCCATAAGTCTTAAAGCCCACGAAGCAGCAAAGGAGCTATAAGTGTTAAGATTAAATTAACCCTCTATGTGAATGCCTGCAATATCCCGAACACGACCCATAAAACACCAGCCCTCTACAGCCGACACAGCAACAAACCTAAGGACACGATGACAAAGCCTACCTGGGATCCACAAAGCTCTTCGAGATTGGGACGAATGGGACTTGTCCTATCGGGGGTTTGCAACATGGGCATTGTAGGATGTTTTGAGGATCCCCACAGCACTCCCTATGTAGGTATATATATATATAATGTATATATAGGTAAAATAGCTGTATGTATGTATATTTCTATATATATATATATATACCTACATAGGGAGTGCAATCCCCCTATGAACCCTTACAAGCCCTATCACCTGTATTTCACAGCTTCTGGGTTTGTTGGGAGAGACAAAGGTGTCCATCAATACATCCAATCGAAACTTGTACGGTTTCAATAGTTTTGCAAGATCGCAGATTGCAGGTTTGCAAGGCATAGGGTTCTAAATAAACATAGCCAGGGATCTCGCGAAACCATCAAGTTGCCGAGGCGGACTTTGAGGAAGTTCCTTAAGGGTTGTCGAGGTGTATCTGTTCATACAGGCGAGCACGATATTCTCCCAGTCACTGGTTGCCAAGGGGGTTCTCGCGCGATCGCCCGGAAGTAGAAACTGCAGACGAAAACAGCATTCGATCCGAGGCTCCAAAAAACCCCTCATGCATGCACTAGCTCCAGACCATTCAAGATAAGATACTGCCCATTTTGCTCCAGCTGGAGCACACAATCCCCAAGCAGCAAAGGCCACCCCGCTGTAGGTGCAATATGGCCCACAGGTGGCGTAAAAAGCCGAGAGGTGATAAAATATCCTTAAAGAATCTTGCTGGGCCGGATACATAGGGGTTCAAGGGTTTTTAGCTTAGGGGTTTGTGGGATGTTAGAAAGGCTTGTCTTTAAGTAAGGGTTTATATAGTTAAGGGTTCTACCTTAAGGGGCTGTAGGGTTCTTGATAAGGTTTATCTATATGTAGAGGTATAGAGTTTTAGCTTATAAAGGGTAGGGGTTTTTAGGAAGGTTTATAGGTAAGGGTTTAGAGGTATAGAGTTTTAGCTTATAAAGGGTAGGGTTTTTAGGAAGGTTTATAGGTAAGGGTTTATAATAGGGGATGTTTTTCGTCATGGTTTCGTTGCAGCCAAGGCACATCCCGCACATCTCTGGCCACATCGAGGGCCAAGGCAGGAAGCCCTGCTCGACGAAAGCTTTTGCTGATTGCAGCTTCACCACAGAACATATCCACCACTGCATAGGGCTTTGAAAATCCGCAAATCTTAGTTGTGCACACAAAGATGAACATGCAGAACAGTATTGAAGTGTCTTGCGTGCAGTTGGAGAGCCATCTGCAGCCTCTGCATAATGAGAAGTAAGCGGAGAGGCAAATAACCCGGGTGAATGTGATCATCTGGAAATGGTACTGGGCGGGGCATCGGCGTAGTCTCAGGTGGCATCTCCACATCATCATCGATGTGGTCGGATTCATCGTCGCTCTCGATGACAAAGGCCCTCAGCATGGAGGTTTTAGGGAATTTCGGGTTTCTATTTCTAGGACTTGCATGGGTGCAAGCGAGTCACTTAGCCCTGCGTAACATGTCACCGAGCGGTAGCTGCTGGCACACACGAAGTCCGTTTCCCCTACGAATGGAGGCTCGATTATTGCTGGCCGGGAACATGTTGAGGAAGCCTTCACTGATCATGTTTCATGTTGCACATGCATTGCAATGCACAACATATGCCACTATTATTTGTCGCGATTGCACACAGGTAGAGATGCTCACGGAACCGGCACACAGCTGACTGTGTACTTGTGAAAGCAGCCAGCAGCCCCACATGCCATACACCTAGAGTCATTCTATGTCTGGCACAACTGGTCGTTTGGAAGAAGTAGAAGATAACAGAAACATGTGCATGGCATGCTTCCCCTTGCTGGGCCCACGTGAAAACAGGCTTTGTGGGGACTATGGCAGGTCCACTCACGCAATGTGTTGATTACATACAGTGTTGTAGTGCAATATAAAGAGTTAACTCATTGCAAGCAGACCGACCTCCTACAGGCCTCATCTATGGCCCACTCTGTTGGTGGGCCTCCCTAAACGGCTTGTGCCATTCAGCAAAACGGAGAAATATTACTTCTTGGCCTTTGCCTTCGATCCTGCGTTGGCTTTGCCAGACTTCGACTTGGCCTTTGGTTTGG
Organism: Symbiodinium sp. CCMP2592; assembly: GCA_905221615.1. Classification (NCBI taxonomy): domain Eukaryota; class Dinophyceae; order Suessiales; family Symbiodiniaceae; genus Symbiodinium; species Symbiodinium sp. CCMP2592. Next base: position 685,996 of record CAJNDT010000824.1, on the reverse strand, counting down.
GATCCTTGATATCCTTCGACGGCTTCTTTGAATTGGGGCCCCTGAACCCATTCACATAGTCCACTGGAACCATGCCAGTTTTGCGGAACTCCTCCGCTGCATCCCTGGCCCGTGTCCTAGCAGCCTCCAGGTCGTGCCCTAAAGCCAGGCTGAAGCGATAGGCATTGCTGTAGATGTGGTTGGACCTTATATGCGCCGGTGGCATCATCTTGCCCAGGTCCTGTAGGGTAGATCAAAGTAAGGTTTCATGGGGACACAGGATTTGCAACATAGTTCTGGGGAATAGTTTCGATGCATGTATATATATATATATATATATGAATATATGCATGTATATACATACATATATGTATGTTATATATATATATATGTATGCATATGTGTGTGTATGTATGTAAGTAGGTATGTGTGTAGGTATGTATGTATATTTATATATATATATATATGCATGTATGCATATATTACATATATATATATATACATGTATATTGTAGACACACACATACGTCGGCCTGGGGCACACCAGCTTCACCGGGTGACTTTTTGGCCCTCTTTGCGGCATCCTCTTCAGCATCCACTTTCTTGGCTTTGCGCTTGCCCTTGTGTGCCACCTCCTTTTCATCATCCTGCTCCTCCTCCACTTTCTTGGCTTTGCCTCTGCCCCTCTTTGGCTCATTCTCTTCATCATCCTGCTTCTCCTCCACTTTCTTGGCTTTGCCTTTGCCTCTCTTTCCTTTGCCCCTCTTTGGCTCATCCTCTTCATCATCCTGCTCCTCCTCGCTTTTCTTGGCTTTGCCTCTGGCCCTCTTTGGCACCTCCTCTGCATCATCCTGCTCCTCCTCCTCCTCCACTTTCTTGGCTTTGCCTTTGCCTCTCTTTCCTTTGCCCGTCGTTGGCCTCTCCTCTTCATCATCCTGTTCCTCCTCCGCTTTCTTGGCTTTGCCTCTGCCCCTCTTTGGCTCATTCTCTTCATCATCCTGCTCCTCCTCGCTTTTCTTGGCTTTGCCTTTGCCCCTCTTTGGCACCTCCTCTTCATCATCATGCTGCTCCTTCTTCTTGGCTTGTCCCTTTCCTTTGCATTTCCTTGACATGTCTTCACCATCCTCCTCCTCTTCCTGCGCTTTCTTGCCTTTGCTCATCTTTTTCATGGTCCCTGGCGCATCCTCCTCATCATGCAACATCCTCTTGTCGTTGCCCTTCCCTGTGCCTTTTTTGTTTTGGCCTTTGCCCCGCTTCGGGAAGGCCTCTTCATCCTCTTCCTTCTCCGATCCACTTGAAAGCTCCACTGCTTCTGCCTCCTCCGCTTTCTTGGATTTGCCTCTGGCCCTCTTCGGCTCATCCTCTTCATCATCCTGCTTCTCCTCCACTTTCTTGGCTTTGCCTGTGGCCCTCTTTCCTTTGCCCCTCTTTGGCTCATCCTCTTCATCATCCTGCTCCTCCTCGCTTTTCTTGGCTTTGCCTCTGGCCCGCTTTGGCTCATCCTCTTCATCATCCGGCTCCTCCTCCTCCACTTTCTTGGCTTTGCCTTTGGCCCTCTTTGGCTCATCCTCTTCATCATCCGGCTCCTCCTCCACTTTCTTGGCTTTGCCTTTGGCCCTCTTTGGCCTCTCGTCTTCATCATCCTGCTTCTCCTCCACTTTCTTTGCTTTGCCTCTGCCCCTCTTTGGCACATCCTCTTCATCATCCTGCTCCTCCTCCTCTGCGCTTTTCTTGGCTTTGCCTTTGCCCCTCTTTGGCACCTCCTCTTCATCTTCCTGCTCCTCCTCCTCTGCTTTCATGCCTTTGCCTTTGCTTCTCTTTGGCCGACCTGCATCATGGTCCTCGTTCTTCTTCACTATCACCGTCTTCTTCCGGACCTGCACAGTGTATTCGAAAGACTTCTCCTCCTCCTCCTCATCCTCCTCTTCATCCTGGGTTCCTTCTTCATGGTCCATGCCCAGCTCCTCAGCGAGCTCCTTTTCCAGCTCCTTCCTTGTTTTCTTGCCTCCTTTTTCCTTCCTGGGCTTCTCAACACTCTCTCGCCTGCAGTGGTCCTCCATCTCCAACATCATCTCATCTGCAGTTACCATGTTGCTCAGGGGTTCATCATCTTCATCATCAACTTTCTTCTTTCGGCCTCTGCGGAGACATTGCTGTTCGGCATAGCGGGGGGGCTCCAATTCTGTATTCAGTAAGTCAGCTTCATCTAACATGCCTTGGCTCATCTCTTTCATCGGGTACTTGTAAGGCTTCTCCTCCTGCAGCAGCACATGTGTACACATATACAGTCTGTGTGCATATATACATACACACTGTAGGTTCCATGCATGAACAAACATAGCTACATTATCCTCCCTCCAGAATTAGCCCTTACTATTCCAATAAGGCCCCCTATACATTCGGCAGGCAGACGACTGGAGCCGAGCCTTCATGAGAGAGCTCAACGAAGCTTCGGGGTCCTGGGCAGAGATGTGGTTCGCGGTCATAAGAATGAACAATAAAACTCAGTACACCGGGGTATTATGAGAATGAACAATAAAACTCAGTACACCGGGGTATTATGAGATCAAGTTGCTGCTTTGACCGGCTTCACATCTGCAGTCTTGTCCTCCTGAGAATCGAGTGAGAGCAAAGCTGCAGCAAAAAAGCCGAGCTGAGCGAATGCAACGATGTCTATATTGAATCTAAAGGAAGTCTAGCCTCCCCAGCAGCACGAAACTCGCCCACATCAGCCGATGAGTTTATCATATTTTCGCGCTCATCATTTTTGCCTGAATATACATTGCATGCACACAGAAACAAACAGCACATGCCATGCAACATGGCCCCGATTTGATTTGGCTGAGTTACGCTTCTGCTCCTCAAGGATCATTTGCATCTCCACGGATCCACAAGCAGGATTCGCCGATCCTGCAGATCCTGCAGATGCACTTTCAACCCGCTTCAAATCTCCATCCAGGCATCGTCGAAGAGGTCGTCCTTGGGCATCCGGCTCCTCCTCCAATTCCTCTCCATCCAGATCCTCTGCGGGCCTGGGAATCTCTGCCATAGCTTCCTCCTTAGGTTGCATGCTGGCATGACATCAAGACCACCAGCAATGCAGCACACAACAAGCTGTGAACATGCTCACTGCAACGAGGTCACTGCATCATACTCCAGCTGCGTTTCGGCATTTGCCGCTACATCCAGCAACCTAGCTGCCTGGCTTTCGTTCGAAGCACCATTTGCAGCAACAGCAGCCAGAGTGGCATGCTCCTTTTCTGCCAGCCATTCTTCAAACAAACTCAACTCCGTAGCTGCTTGCTGAGGGTCCTGACCCCAAAGGTGGGCTTCGGCGCCCACCTCCGCACAAAACACCTCAAAGAGTTCGTGCATCTTCATCCGTTGCACATGTGCCACAGCAGCGGATTGCCGCTGCTCTTCAGCAGCAATAAACTGCTGGAACAGCTCATAATCCTTCGGGATCTTGTCGATGAAAGTGAATACTTCCTGGGCATGCCCACACATCTTTAGACTACATGCATGTGTATATATGATATGAAAAGTGCAAATAAGGATCGTATCCTTCATCTCTGTGCATGCACCGAAACTGCTCATAGCACGGATGCTGCCGGGCCACCTGCAGCTATAAAGGCTAAATCACACATGAATCCAACCATGCAAGCTGAGAGGCCTGAAGGAGCTTCCAGCTTCGCTCCTCATCACAGGCCTTGGCTACACCAGTTTATGTAATACCCATCTGCAAACTAAATATAAGTTCATTCCACGGCCAACCCTTTATCTGCATCAAAGAAACTGCCCCCACCTCTGGCAATGAAGCCATCGGCTTCAACTGCCGCACGACCAAGATTTCTAAATCTGAGTCGTCGCTGTCGACTTCCCAGACTTCTTTATCCGGAGCCAGGACACACGGCACAGGTTTCTCATTTTTCTCAGCCTTAACCTTGACATGCTTATCATCCACAGCAGGCTCTTTTTTGCATGTCTTCAGCCTCTTCTGTTCTCTCCGACAGGAGGGCCGAGCTTTTTTGGGGTTCGTTCGCAACACAGCTTGGAGTTTCGCTGCAACCTTGTCTGCATGAGCTATTCCAGAAACACACACACACACACCACACTCGGTAGGAATACGTGACTGCATGCTCATATGCAAAGGAAGGGAACTTCTGTAGTGCTTTTCCTCGACAAGCTCTTTCGCCAGTACCGTCGCGCATAGCTCAGCAATCCAAACAAAACATCAGTCTCCTGAAGTCTCATGCATGACAACCCTTGTCAACACAAAAACAGCATCATGCATACCTACATATCACGATGCAGCTGAATCTCATCTTTGCACCATTGCCTCTGATCTTTCTGGTATCTAGCCTTACTCAGGCGACCATTACATTCGGTGTCGATCTTGTGGAATGTCATTTGTAGATCCACCACCCTCAAGTCACCTTGAGTCGACTGGGTAATGAAAGGCAAGAACACATTGTCATACAAGTTGTGTGAAAGTTAACATACAAAAAACAAAGCCACTGAATCATACCCAGGCGCCCTCAGGTGATTTCTCATAAAGCGCGAGTACCAAGTCTAGGTAGTGCTCAAGGTCTTCAAACCCGACATTGCAATGGTCATTGAGTTGGTGGAACAACGTGTTGAAAGGCTTTTTGTGATCACTGCAGTGAATGAAAGCCGAGGATGGAATAAATGTTTTCAGCACACCTAGGCCGGCATTTGCATGCTGCATGGCACACAAAATCACACACTCACACGTTCATGCAACACACTCTGACAAGACACTGGCCAGTGTGTCAACATCGACTCGAGGCATGGCGACAACCACACATCTATGCACACCCTTGAGAAACATCGGGATAGGCCATGCATGCACACGCAAGCTGAAGATGCAAACAGATTTCCCCTTCTGCAGTCCTCGTGGCTGTCCTCGAACCATGGCAAAACGCCATGCGGCGACATGTCAACTGTTGTACTGGAAAACGTTCTTTCTATGCACATGAATGAAAGTACGTTGATGGTGGTCTGCATATCCTGGGCCCCGGGGGCCCTCAAGGAGATATCACTCAGAGCCCCGGCACGTCGTCACGAGGTTCAAGGCCCGAACCCTCGCCACACACACCCGAACCCCTGCACCAGACATCCAAAAGAGCATTAGGGTAAGCCCTAAACCTGAAACCTACAACCCTACACCCCTGAGCCCTAAACCCTAAACCCTTAAACCCTAAACCCTAAACCCTAAAACCCTAAACCCCTAAACCCTAAACCCCTAGACCCTAAACCCCTAAACCCTAAATCCGTCCAAAGGGCCACGAGGGAGGTGGCCTTGCAAAACCTCGCACTGCAGTCTGTCGCATGCTCGGAAGCCTCGGGGGGCTGAGACGAACCCAGAGGCTACATGTACCTTTACGGTTTAGGGTATAGGGTTTAGGGTTTAGGGTTCTAAGGGTTTAGGGTATAAGGCTCCATGGTACCATTTTATCATAATTGTAGAGCCTTGAAGGGGTCCCTATATAGGTACCTTAAGGCCTCAGTAAATGCCAAATGGGTACATGGAGGCTAAGCGGCTTAGGGGTTTAGGGGCTTCAGCGGTTTAGGGATTAGGGGATTTAGGGTTTAGGAGCGCGCAAATAGCTAGAGTTGAGGGTCATAGCCTTCCCAAGTCCTAAGCCCCACATGCTAAACCCACAGGAAAGGCTTCGGGCCCAGGATTAAGGTGACAGGTCCGGGCGTCTGACTGCGTTTCTACAGTGCAACGAGAGCCGACTTTTTGTAGAAACCCACGATCCCAGATCCCCTACCGTATATGCCACATCGAAGCAAAAGGAAGCGAACACAGCCGTACCAGAAGCAGAGGAGGTTGGTCGGTGGGGCCTGAACCCTCCCTCAACCCCTAACCCCTAAACCCATAACCCCTAAACCCTAAACTCTAATCCTTAAGGCCCATAAATTATGTAACCAAGACAGAGGAAACCCTGGGTGGGGTGAGGCTCAGGAGCCCTTCATCCTCCACCCGAAACACTGTGAGTCGTGGAATATGGGTAATTGCCAAAATGATGGTCCCTTTTTGGGTACCCTAAACATTAGGTGCCGTATTATAATAGGGACCCAGAAAGGGACCCTAATTTTGACAACCACCCACATGATAAAACCTGCATTACCTTAGTGTCCCTGAACGCCGTACGAGTTCGGTGTAGTCAGGATTTCAGGGAAAACAGGAGTGGTTCGAACGAGGGTTCGGGGTCAGTCATGGTAATGATGGTATGGACGGCCCAAACCTCTCCTAAATCCAAAACTCTAAACTCTGCTAAACCCTAAACTCTAAACTCTCCTAAATCCTAGACCGCGAATCCTCCAAACCCTAAACTCTATACTCTCCTAAACCCTAAACTCTGACCTCTCCTAAACCCTGCGCCCCAAACCCTAACGTACATCAAGGAGCAGATTCGGAGTCGATCTCAGCATGTGGTCCGCACTCGCGGAGCGCCTTTGCCGCCTTTGCCTGTTGGCTTGGGGGCGTATACCTTGGGATCCGAAGACCTACCGTTTTAAGGGTTCTACCCTCTAATTAAGGGGTCATAGCCTTTTTTTTGGTAGGGTTTGGGGATACAGGTAGGGATTGAAGTATAGGGCTTTGTAGTGTTTTGGGATTAGGGCTTTCTAGGGTTTAGGGCTTTGTAGGGTTTAGGGATTAGGGTTTAGAGGCCCTGAACCCTAAACCTAGATCCGGCAGGGGTGAGGGGCTTAGGAACCCAGAATTTCCAATATCCCTTAATTAAGGAACATTCCTTAAATCATATTAGAGACCCCTAATATATGATTTAAGGAATATTCCCAAATTAGGGGATATTGGAGTCTTTGGGAGGGTGGTTCGCAATATTTTGCAATGCAGAGAGGTTAATATTATATCATTTTGCTCCTAGTGCTGTATTCCTGAAACCAAGAATAAGAAGCCTCAGGGAAGGGTTTGCAAGAATCTTTGTTCATAGTATCCCTGAAACTAAGACTAAGACGCCGTACATAAGCTACACCTTCAGGAACTCTAATTAGCTGGCTCTAACTAGGGGTTTGGGGTTTAGAATGCTTAGGATATGATTCCGAATTGGGGTTTACATTATATGGTTCAGGAAGTTGCAGGGTGCTCAAGGGCGCTAACTTATGTGCCGGCGCCAATATCGCACAATGTGGCTTTCAGGGTCTTGGGCGCAGCGTTTCAGGGTTGTGTGCATTCGGGGCTGTCTGTAGCATTTCGCAGTGTCTCATTCGAGGCTGCTTACATGTTCAAGCCACACTTGGCAAGGAGGGTTGAGGGTTCAGAACTCATCAAAACCTCTCAGACAGTATAGGCCATTCAGGCTTTGGGAAGTTCCCCGAAAATGAAAAACCCTGTGCCTTCTTCTGCTTCGGTCCTATGCGACAATGCCCGGATTTATTCAACAAGTCAAACTATCACTGCTTAACCCCAAACTTTTCACGTCTGCGTTGCAGGCCTGCGTTTGCTTCCGTTTCTCCGCCCTCCTCATCTCCTTTTCATGGAACACAGCGATGTTGTGAATGTATGTATGCCTGTGTATACATGCATAGTATACATATATAGACATCTAGAGAAAGAGAAAGGGAACGCGGAAGAGAGACTCGTAAAGATATACATAGAGAGAGAGGGAGAGGGAGAGATACAGAGACAGAGAGCTGAGACAGAGAGAGGGACAACGACAAAGGATGGTTTAGGATTTAGGGTGTGCGGTTCATGGTGATGGTCATTTTATAACCGCTTCCCACTAATATTAAAGGCCCCCTAATACAAAATTAACTCGCCGCCAGGATTTCGCGATTTCGGGCCCACAGTTGAGAGTTAATTAATTAGTAAAAGCATTAGGGGGGAGCTAGGAGTGTATGAGTTGTAATAGAGCCAACGATTACAGCTGTACTAGTCAAACCTTTGGGGCTTGGGGCTTCAGGGCTCAAAGTTTAGGGCTTTAGGGACTTTAGGGTTTAGGGCTCGCGGTTTAGGGCGGATGCACAGAACCCCCCCCCTCAAAAAACACATAAATTAGAATCTCGGATATCAAATTTCATGTTAGAGGGGGGCGGGCGTTTAATATTTCGGGGAAACGAGTACTTCTTAGATTTCGGGGCTTCGAGCTTAAATGTAGGCAGCATGCCCGCAACCATAACGACACATGGGGCACTTGGCTTGGGAAGCGCAAGCCCCGAATGATTGGAGTTTAAGGTCTTTTTTTTGTTGAACCCTCTTTTCCGTCTGCCCACAGGGAGTCTGGAATGCCTGTTACGACTAAGGGGTGGGGGGTTGAGGGTTTAGGGTCGAGTTTCCTGTAGCCGTAGCCTTGACCCCGCATCGGCACAATTTCCCCAAAAAAAAACTGCGGCAACCAACATGGCTCGTGGAACAATTCAACCTGAATCCTCGCACTCCAGAGCTGCTCCTCCTTGAACTTGCAGCCATTCGCCAGCTCGTATCTCCTTGGCAGCAAAAGTGCCGCTTTACATTTTGGTTTTCAAACTTCAGGGTGATGTCACGTTAACGGGAAGTGGCCAACACACATGCCATTTGGCATGAACAGAAGCAAGGTGGCTGAAGAGCAGAACCTACTGATGACAACACCAAAACAAAACAAACCTCAAAAGGTGTACGTCTTCCAAATCTACAGTAAACGTTTCATCGCAAAAGGTGACAGCCAATAATAGCGAGTTGTAGCCACAATACCACCATGACCCTGAGGAGCATCAGTTGCTCAGTATCCAACACCATCATCCATCATCCTCACCAGCAGTGGCGAACCCCAACCCTGCTCTCAAGATGCAGAGCTCTGCGGTGAATGCTGCACAGAGGCAGATCGGGAGCGAGAGAAAGAGATACAAAGAGTCCGAGATAACAACGAAACGAGAGACAGTAACACACCATGCAGCCGTCCGACGAGCATGGTGAGGTGCTTAGGTTTTCGGCTGCGGACGTAGAGTTGAACTTCAAGGTTGGACACGAATCCGACGGCTCCCTGATCTCGACCCGACTTGCAAAGCCGATGTGTTTAGGTTTTAAGTCTGTGCTTGCAGGTCAGACTGAAAGAGGGCCGAAAACTGCCAAACATCTGGTGCCTGACTTCCACACCGGAACAAACCCACCCAGGCGCATTGCAAGGAAGTCTGTTTTCAAACGTGGCATCTGCGTATATTCACTTTGGTCTAATGCAGGGGCCTTAGTAATTAAACCAGGGTTTGGGGGCATATCATACTATACTTAGACTAAGGAAACCCCAAAATAGCATTGGTAACTATTGAGGCCCCTACCCCAAGGGTCCAAGTACCCAATTATCATGTACTCTCCCAAGCAGTAACCTCCATAACTACTATCCGAAACCTAAGTACCCAACTGCTGGGTCCTTTGGACCCTTAGCGGTAGCGGTTTATCCCTGGGGGCCCGACCACTATGTAAGCCACCAACCCTGCTCACGAAACCTACCTAGAGTCTCCATTGTAGTTCCTGTTTTTGGTTAACCAAAATCTCTATTATAGGATCCGAACCATAAAACTGGTTAACCCAAACAAAGGAACTACAATGAAGACTATAGGTAACCATGAATTTTGCGCGCTTGAGCCTAAACTGAAACCGGCAAGGAGGTCTCAGCATCCGAAGAGCCGGCACCCTATAAGGCTCCATGTACCCATATAGTAGGTACTTAGGCCTGAAAGGGGCCCCTACTTAAGGCCTAAGTACCTACTATATGGGTGGTTGTCAAAGTTATGGTCCCTTTTTGGGTACCCTAAATAATAGGTGCCGTATTATAATAGGGACCCAAAAAGGGACCCTAATTCTGACAACCACCCATATGGGTACGTGGAGCCTTTGGGGTTATGGTTCGATTGTATCCGGCACTTTCTTGCGGCCAAGCTGAAATGCCCAGGCATTTGGGATTCAGGGGCCGGGGACGCGGTGTAGGGCTGGGCTAGGGAGTGATCCACAGTGATCTTTGGGATGTAGACTAGGGAAGATTCGGTACATTATCCAAGCTCCCTTCTTGGCTTCATAATTATGTAACCCTAAATGCTGCAAACCGCTGAAGGGCTGTTCAAATCGAAACCTCTTACAGTAGAAGCCCAAAAGTTGGAAACCCAATAGCCCCAATCCTTAAGAGTAATGTATAGGGAATCTCAGCACTATTTGGCCTTAATCCGGTTTCCAACTTTTTGGGGTTTACTGTAAAGGAACCCCCAAACCCTATATAGATCCCTTAAAGGGTCCCTTATAGATCTCTTTAAAGAACCCCTACAGTACAGGGATCCCTTAAAGGGTCCCTTATAGATCCCTTTAAGGAACCCCTATAGGGCCTACAGAATGCCAGCCGAACCACCCTGGACCCTACCCTTCCCTAAGGGTCCAAGTGCCCAAATAGTAGGGTCGTAACTGGGGATCCGAAGACCTACCGCTTTTAAGGGTTAGGGTTTAGGGTTTAACCCTCCAATTACAGGATCCTAACCTACGATTTTCTAGGGTTTGGGGATACAGGTAGGTCCTAAAAAATCATTCCGAGTATGGAGTTGGGACATGACATAAAGCCCTACTATTTGGGCACGTGGAGCCTTAGGGCTTCTGTCTTTTCATGTACCCAGGGGTCGTAAGTCCGAAACACACAGGGTTCTGGGGTGTTCACATTTTTTGCGGTTCTATGGTTTAACGTTTAGGGGATAATGTGGCCTGATCTGGGTCTCTCAGGGCTCGCTAATCATCAACTCGAAGAAACCCCTGCATCATTAGCTTTACTCCTTAAACCCGAAAACCTCAACTCCAGAAAGGCTTGCCAGGTCACTGCAAGCCTAGCGATGCGACGGTGACTTTCTGGCTGCCCTTGGTGGTTTTTGTGGAGTTGAGACATGAAGGTTCAAGAGTTCGGGTTTGACTGTTGACTGTCAATGCTATCAACCCGGAAGTACGAATCCGTTCGATTTCTTTGAGGTTGCAAACCGAAATGGTCTGCATAAAACAACTCACTCGCGCGGAATAAGGATGCACTGATCCCAGAAGGTCCATATACATTACCATTATGCCATTATGGAATTAGGTCCCCAAAACCATAATAGGGATGGTCTTTTGGGACCTAATTCCAGAATGGTAGTGTATATGGACCCTCTGGGGAAACTAGGTTGGGACTGCAGGGTTGCAGATGTCTCTGAAAACAGATGCTTAATCAAGCCACGACTAGGAAACCTTATCGAACATAAGGAGAATCGAAGGCTTGCCTGCAGGAATGCGAACCAAAACTTGCGTGATCTTTGATTCGAAACGAAATGTTTTGATTCCATAGCAAGATCTGCTTCAGGGTGGATGCTTTCTCGTTTCCCTGTACGTTTTCGATGGCTGAAAGCATGAATTAGACCCAAAACCCCCTAAACCCCAAACCCTAAACCCCAAACCCTAAACCCTAAACCCTAAACCTAAACCCTAAACCCTAAACCCCTAAACCCTAAACCCCAAACCCTAAACCCTAAACCTCAAACCTAAACCAACCCTGCATGCCCGAGTCTGGCCCAGGCCCATGAGATGTGAAATCCCGGGCTTTGCCCCACAAAATGTTCAGGGGTTCGGGTTCAAGGGTTTTGGGGGCTATAATAATTAGAATAGGGTTCCCTTTGAAGGGATCCTTAAAGGGGTCTAGAAGGTATCTATGATATAGGGTTTAGGGGTTTCGGGGTTTGGGGGGCTCAAGGTTTAGGGGTTTAAGGGTTTAGGGTGCAGCAACGACGCAGAACAACGAACTAGAAGACAACATAACGGACATAACGGAACACCGCTGGGAACGTAATGGGCAATCTATGAACACATGGTAAGCAACAAGAGAGAAAATGGGAACTGCGTGACGAACAAACACGGCGAACAACGATCAGTTCAAAGTACAGTAGTGGATGCACGTGGAAAAAGCCGGACCTGCTTCTCGGTCGAATGACACAACTGCAGGAACGATACTCGTTCTGTGTTCAGGTTTTCTGTTCGCGTGGTTTCGTACAATCTTGTGACCTGGGGTTGTTGTTGGTGGTGTGGCTGTTCTGCTTTTCTCACTTACCTAACTCTGCTGTTCGGCTGGTGGAGTTAACAGGCAGGGCACCGTCTTAACTTTGGGAAGTAATCTTCCAAATGCTGGGCATTGGCCGTTTTGCCTCATGGAGGCTAGGGCTTTGAGCTTTGGGGCGTAGGATCGAGGCATTAGGCCCTAAGGTTTAGGGGACAGAGCAGATGACAATCCTACAGCCCGCGAGCCCGAACCTGAACTCCAACACCCTATGTAATCCCAACAGTCTGCGCAAGGTCTTACACAAAACTGATGAAGCATAAGCATCATGACTTTTTATGTCTGTTCTCCTTTTTTCATATATTGATATAACAGAGAAACAGTACGTCAGCATTACATAAGATGAACCATCACAATCACACAATCGAAAGCATAGTCAAACCCTGCACAAACCTGAGCCCGAAGCCCCTAACATTAAAACCTAAAACTTAGAAGCTGCCCCCGCCCTGTAATAGTGGTATAATAGGAATATAATAGAGCCCTAATATAATCCTTATAGTAGCCTTATAGTCACTATTACAGGGTGGGGGCAGCTTCTAACCTAAAACCTACACCCTGAAGCAACGCAGGCCTGTAGGGTGGAACGGACTTCGTCTGCCAGCTCGTCCAGGCCATCTCGTTCTTCCTGGGCCATTGAATCTCAACAGTCATTGAATTACTACGGGATGCCGGCAATTTTGTCAGTTTCGTGTGCCATGATGGCAAGAATAGCCGGACATGATGTTGCAAACGCTGGTTGCACTGTCAAGCTAGGCAGTTTGCACCTACGGGCACCGAAACATCAAGGGCAAGCGGACACTTGCATGTTTTGACGTTTATATAGAATACACCAAAACCGTTAAGCCATGAGCGGTCGCGCTAACCTTTTACTCAGAGGGCTTGGGCACAATAGTCAGCGGTATATAGTACACAACATGATGACTGTACACGACCATACAAACTCCTACGCAAGCTGCGATGCAAAACTACACCCCCCTCACCTAAAGGCACGGTCACTGCATTCAAAAACACAACATACCTTCGCCTGCAGGTGGAAGAGCGCTTCGGCTCGGAGTTTGACGATCGGCGTGGAGTTGCCTCCCGCGTCATCAGTTCAGCAAAAGTACATGTGACTATCGTGTGCCTCGAGGAAGGGTGCGAAAACTGCATGCGAGCTTTTCTTCAAATGCAAGACGCTGGTTTCAGCGTGGAGCAAGGACGATAGGAGTTCGCCGCACAGCCACTTGAAAAATATCACAGGCCGGGTGAACATCCCTCTTGCTCGAAAGAATCAGACTACTGGGTCGGCTTATCAGTTCCAACGCCATCCGCGATTGCGCCACTCACGCCAGTCCTGGTTGTCCCAGTTCTGGCCGCGCCATGATCCCCAGGATGACGAAGACCAATTCTGCCACCAGGATTGATTATCCCAGTCCCAGTCGCGGTTGGTGCGATCGGCGGCCTCGGCGTTAGCCGGGCTTTTGCCTTTTCCCTTCTCTGCTGCTCGGGCATATGTAGAGCCCTTGCCACCACCTGGCGGATGCTGCTGGGCATACTTCGGCTGGGCAGCACGACTTTGATTGGCCTTTTTGATGGTTTCATCAACCGTCTCCACCATGAAGGGTAGGTCCTTTGCCAAAACGGTCTGTAGGTCCGCACCCACTGCAGCGGGATCGTAGTTGAGAAGATCCACCTTGCCGTGGCCAAAAGTCTGTAGACGGATGCCCCCCTTTTGCCTGGCGATGTTGTGAGCGAAATCTTGGAACGAAAGGATGGCTCCGTACCAAGTAAATGCTACTGGCGTATCCTCCGGCGTGGACGTTAGTCCCGCTGCGCACAACTTACCGCCAATGCCATCGTCTCCGGTAAAGAAAACGATACGACACTCTGGAACCTCGTCCGTGCGGATCTGGTGCGTGGTACTCGCCGCTCTGGAGGATCCAATAGCCAGCATGCGTTGCGATCGAGTGCGGCCAGGGTTCGGAAGGTAGGCGAAGCAGAGGCAGTCGAGGGCACGGATCGTTCTGCGTGTGTATCCCTCTTTGGCCATTGAAATTGCGTATTCATTGTCATGATTGAACCTCGCTACGCAATCAGTGTAGCCCTTTTTCACGGCTCTCTGCTTTGCCACTTTGGCTTTCCGAATAACCTCGCCTTCTAAGGAGTTCATGCCACGGCCGGCGACATCTTTCGATGCGCTTTGAAGGCTTGGCCTCACTCCCACTCGTTCAGCGGCATCACCCATCTCCTGAAGCAGAGCTTCACGCCCACGTGCCAACAGCGTCCGTCTGCCCTGTGCCTTCAATTGACCTGGTCGAACTGGCCCTCCGCATTGAGAGCAAATCCTTTGGCCTTGAAGACACTCAGCTTTGCAGTGGTAGCATTTGATTTTCTCCAAAAACGCGGCGGATGGCTTGGTCTCACTACCAGCATAAAGTACTGGTTCTGGCCTTCCCACCGGCTCCTGGATTGCTTCAACTGGTGTACCCTCAGCATCCAGCGTCACCGTTGTCGCCATTCCGTCACCGATGTACACAGTCCTGATTGGAGGACCCGGCTGTGCAATGATGGTGCCTGGTTCAACAAGCGGCCTCTCCTCTACGGAGGGCATTTGCTCATCATCAGGGGCTTCATCGTCGTCAGCCTTTGCAGGGGCATCGGTGATAGCCAACGATCCCTCAAGCACATCAGCAACATCTGGAATGGGCGGTAGGGATGTTTCCTCAGCTGGAAGGGTACCATGTTCTTCATCAATAGGCGGTGCGAAATTGTCCTGAGTCGTCTCCTCGGCCTCGGGTTCATCAAGAACGATATCGATGCCGGCCTCAGCGTTAGCTGGGCTTTCTCCCTGCTCTTCATCAGGAGGTACAGCGCCTCCTGCACGGGACCAGAGTACGACATCGCGTTGAGTATCGTTGATGAACAGGATTGTTGAGCCGGGCACTGCTTCGGAACACAATATGCCATCAGATTCCGTAACGAATAGATCGCAAGCAGCTTCGAGGACCTCCCGGGTGTCAAAGACGATCTCAATTGGTGCGCTTGCACGGAGTCCTGAACGTGCCTTCTGCTCTTCGAGCGGCAGCGGCGCAAAATAACAATGCGCCTTCTCAGAACCCCCAAAACCCGGCAACAAACGATCTTCCAGAATCGCATACGCCGCATCATGTGTTGTGCGGTGATAGAGCCTGGGCGGCGCCTTGTCAATCGGGATCAACGGCCTGCCCTCTCGGGCGGCATTAGCCAGCTCTTCAGAACGCTGCAGCGTAAGATATGCCTTTGCAATAGAGGCATTGTCGAGCTGCAGATTGCTGGAGTGGCCTTGCGTACAACCGACGTAGACCGGAAAAGCCGGTTGGCCAATTGCATCGGCAGCACTGTCCATTGGTCCGCGAAACATAAGGCGCTGTTTGTTGTCGGTGGCGATCATGTCGAGGAGGCTTCCTAAACCAATGTTGTTTCCAGGTCTGCATCGATTAGCAACCTCAAGCACTTCCATGGCTAGTACCCATGGCCCGCTCCACGATCGCAGTTTAAATTGATTACCCTTGTTTTCGAAGTTTCCTCTGATAAGTCCAGTGACGAATGTGACCATTTTGTGATCACATCTCGGGTAGTGTAGGCCTGGCGTCATGTCTTTTTGGAACACTTCGATGTACTGGTCGGCCTCCTCTTGCGAGGGGCATTCGTTCCAGTAATCATACAGGGTAATGCCAGTCATCTCGGCGAAGTCATAGGTGTCGTTCATGAACCTCATTCCGCGCGAACCCTGCACTGCGAGCTTGGTCAATCGCTGCTTGTCGGCCTCAGCCTTTGCAAGGCGAGCTCTTTTTGCAGCGTGCTCGGTGCCAGAGTCGCCAGACAGAATGCCTCCACCATAAATGGATGCGTCGATCGGCATCGGTCGAATATCGCCAGAAGACGAAGCTGCAGTACTCGCCGGGGTAACGGCCTCCACCTTAGGTGGGGCTTTGTTCCATTCCGGCGAATTGATCTCCTCTTCTGTTGCGAAAACACCGGGTGCGACGCTGATGACATTCTGAATCTTCATCTCCTTGAGGAAGTCGGGGACCTCAGGCGCAGGCAGTTCGGCGTGACTTTCGTCACGCTTCTCCTCCCAGTATGCGTCGTCCCACGGATCCTCCTCCGTTGGCTCCGCCTTGACCTGCTTGCTTCTCGTCATCCTCGCAAGAGCCGCTTGCAGGACATGGTTATCGACTGCGTAGCGACCACGGGAATCAAAATAATTTTCAGCAAGCAGTGATTGGAAGGCGGTTTCGCCCATTTTCGCTATCGCTCTGGAGGCGTAGCGCTCGGCGATCTCGATCTGCATGATGTGGGCTAAACCCGAAACCATCTTGCGGCGGGATTCACTGTCCTCGCGGAAATGGACGTTGTCATTATAGAGCGCCAAATCTCCAAGGAAGGGGTGGATGTCACAGGCGGCGAGTCCTCTACGGACCGCTTCGTCCTTGAATCGCGCAATGCATTCATCGAACTGCTTTGGCAACCCGTAGACGAAGCTGCGAATACCTGTGCAGATCACAATGGACCCCACAAATGGAGAACGGCGCTGCAGGTCTGCAAGCGCTTCAAGATTTTGGCAAACTCTCCGACAGATCTTTTGCCAATCTCCGCGGGCCTCTATGGGCGATTGATGGTCCCACCACGTCGGGACGCCGGGGCTGCAAAATATCCCGTATCTGCCGACGATCTCATTCGCCATCCAGACAATCTGCACGTCCACCAGCAACTCTTGGTCGCCAGAGTAGCGCAGAGCCGTCTGGTCACAGAGGATCTGAGCCCTCTCCCGAAGTTCGGACAATGTTTTCGTAAATTATCTCCCTGTATTGCAGATAGACCCCCGAGCTCGCTGCCTTCAAATCCGAGGAAAGGTCTGTCCTCGTTCTCTTGCCAGCAACGAAAACAGTCGTAGAGTCGGAGAGGAGGATGAGCACCCGCTTTCGGCCTCGATTTTCATCGGGCTTTAGCTGCGACATGCCAGACTGCGTCAGTGCTGCCACTCGGTTGAGCCCAGGATATCGATCCGTTTCAAAGCAGTTGTGAGCAGCCACTTGCACCGGCATGTACTGAAAAAGTGCTCGCAACTCTCCTTCGTCAATCGACTCTTGGAAGCCTATCGACTCGTGACTGATGACGGCCGCCCAAAGCTGGCGGCCCCAAAAATCGGCCAACTGCTCTTCGTAGGTCGCCATCGCTCTTCTACTCTCAGCTGCTACCACGGGACTAGGACCCGGCCTCAGCGTTAGCTGGGCTTTAGTTGTACAGTAAAGCGATGACAAAGCTGCGCATGCCAGTCCTTCATGTACCTTAGGTCCATCATTGTCCTTAGTAGTATGCACTTGCCAATCAGCATGCAATGCCGAAACCTTGGTTTTCGATGTCCTTAGTCGTCCACAGTCCTGGGTAGCTTCGAGCAGCAGCCGCTTCAATCGAAAAGACGATGCAAAGATCAGCGACCCGCTCTTGTGTTTCTCAAGACCGAAATCGTGTGCCAACTTAACAACAGCAGGCATACACCACATCTCGTTGTTAGCTGAAGCTTCCAACAGCAGGTGGGGCCTAAGACGTTTGGTTAATCGGCACAACGACATCAACGATTTCAGACATTTGTTCCATTCGTGGTCCGGCAGCGATGCAAAGTAGAGAATCGGTTTAGTGCTTCCCCCCTCGTCGCAGAGGGCACGAAGATTGTTAGCGATTTTTGACATAGCTTTCGGATTCATGGTGTCAAGTTTGTTCGGGACAGGGATAACACGACAGGAATCATTTCCTGACAAGGTGGTTTCACTAGCGTTCCCAAAGTCAAGCAAAACCCTACAAAAGTCCATCGGCCTCGGCGCGAGCCGGGCGTCTGCAGGAGCGGCCGCCGCAGACCCGAGCCTAAAGCCGTGCTTGTTGAGGGTTTCAAGATCAGTTGTGGAAAGCTTGGGAAAACCACGAGAGGTATACGCGGTGATAGAAAAACGTTTTCCGGTATAAGGCAACACGCAGTGTTTCTTGGCTGGGTCAAAGACAAAAGGTTTGCAATGGGTGTCATGCACATCCCCTTTGATGGAACGTCCTTGAGCGTCTTTCTGGAACTGCGCCTTAGTATCCGAAACAGTCTGATCTTCAACCCACAATCCACCTCCTTTGTGGTCACCAAAGCTAACCATCAGGTTCTTAGAACCCTTTAAGTTATGGGAATCAGCATGAACTTTTGCCATGTTGTCCTTGCTAATCACCACTGAGGTCCATGTGAAACCTGAGTCGGGAGAATGAGCTTTCACGAACTCATTCAAGTACCTGGCAACTGCGGGATACCTAGTGGTGCTTCTGGTAACACCTTGCATTCCACCGTGTGTCCAAGTTCCGTACACTTGATAATAGCCTTGTTTCTTTGATGCAATGCGAGGTCGCTTGGATTTCTTAGCTGTATGATTTGATGCAATCTCTTCACACAACCTTTCCAAAGCATCACAGCCGTACTCCTTCAGGCGGGAAAGTTCTGAAGCAACCATCTCAACCTCCTGAATGGCAGCAGCTGCTTTAGCACGTTTGCCTTGAACCTCGTGTGGTGTAGGAGAGCGGCCTGGCTTTTCAGCCGGCTTCGCATTCTGCGCATCAGGTACATGATTGATGAGCCTAAGCGCGTGTTCCCACTTACCACGTTCAGCAAACGGTTTCGTGAAGATGTCTGCGACCTGTTCTTTGGTATCAACATTGATCATGTTGAAATGGCCCTTTTCGAACTGTTGCTTCATCCATGCAAACGAAAGTCGTTGCGTCCTATCGGTGTGACGAAGCTTTTCACTGTCACCTTTCGCGATGATGGTGATTGTAGCTTGGTTATCTTCTAAGAACTGAACCTGAAACTTTTCAGAAAGATGAACATCCAAGCCATTTATATCCGCGACAGAGCGTCCTTCATGACTGAGTTCACCATACCTGATTTCATCAAGCTCCGGGTCAATCCTTGCAACGATTGTTTCCGTGACTTTAGGTGATTCCGCCGGCGGCCTGGTCTTTCGACCGGCTGCATTAGCGGTAACCTCTCCCCAAAGGTAACACCACAAGCTTAAGCTAGGCAGGCCTTGTGCTCTGATGCCGTGATTCGCTGAAACTACTTCACTTTCGGTGCTAGACGTCGTGATGCTGGTCTGTTTCTTTGAAAAAGCGTTCAACGGGTAGTAAGTGTTGGGCCCAACCAAGAACAGTGCGCATCCTGATGTGGATTTGGAATCAAATTCTCCTGCCCAATCGGCGTCACAGAAGAGCCACAACTTACAGTCCGAAATCTTATCGCCAATAAAACCCTGCATCGTGATGTCCAAGCTCGAATTAATGTAGCAGATCAGCCGATGTAAACCGACATCGCAGTCTCTTGACCACTTCGTGACCCTAGAAGCAAGCGACTGGGTACACCGAAGTAAGTCCCACCTTGCCATTCTTGCTGCAAACAATACCTTCATGAGGACCCGACTGGCAATCGGTTGCAACCTCCCCTGGGGTTCGTTGCCTTCCACAGGTTTGGCTACTCTGTTCTCATGAAACGGCGTAGCTGCAAACTTCAGGGAATCACGTGAAACTTTAGCTAATTCACAGTACTTGTCGACACAGGAGACCAGGAAGTCCTTCATGTCATACGTCACAACGTTGACAGGCTTAGTCATAGCGGGGACGGGTTCCTTGATGATCGTATCAGTGCTCTTAAATCTAGACTGCTTAGCTTCGCGCTTAGCGTCTGATTTGCTTCTCATCGGCCTGCCCTTTCGGGCGGCAGCAGCGAGCTTAAAGTCGTCTGCCGTCGTTGGCATGATAGAGAAGATTGTTTTGCCCGTCCACCACTCGTTTCGCCTAGCAGGGCCCCCCTGATTGGAATCATCCTGTATCTGATCTCCATTCTCAAACTCTGTTATGCGTTCAGTTCCCAGAGTGGGAAACTGTCTCATGTCGTCTTCACTTGGTACGTACAAACGCTTTCTGGGGTACCTGTGATGTCTGATTGCAAGCGCAGCATCCGGATCAACCTCCCAATAATCTTCTGTTCTACTCGGCCTGGAGTTTCCTCCGGCTGCTGGTGCTGCAATTTTCTTGTCGAAGACATAAGCAAAAGGATGTGCGCTGCGGTCAAGCATAACACCGTTCTGCTCTCGATGATTGCAACCAAAGTATCTCCCAAAAGGTTCCGAAGGATCCATATCCAAAACCTTCCCAATCCCCTCCCATCCCTTAGCAAGATTGTCCTTTGGTCCTGCCATTTTGAAATCGTCGACGTAGACGACGAGGAGGAGATCTAATTCCGGATGGTAAAAGATACTTTGCCATATATCTGGAAGAACCGGGATCCACCCTATGCTCTTCAACTGAGCAGTGCAGTGTCGTTCCCAGATGCCGCCGCTGTCAGGATGTCCATACAAAGCGAGTCTGAGAGGACAAACTGGGTCGCGAAAGTTGCGCCACTCGGGCGGTCGACGATTCTTGGGAAGTCGAACCCAAGTCGCAATCCCTTTGAACAAAGCTTGAGTATACGCTTGTCGAGCATCAGCTTGCTGTTTTGCATAGCCTGGTTGGCTTCCGAACACATCGATGATTTTACCCGCTTCCATACTTGCAGGGCTAGAACCCAGTTCGGCGAAGATCGCGTGATCCGCATTTTCATCTCGAACCTGGTTCCCCTGGAACACAGAGCGTCCCTTGTAGTACTTAAGCGGATTGCCATCCTGCAACTCGGAACCCTTAAGGCTGCAAATCTCGAACACGTTCCCGAAGTGAGCCTTTTCGCCTTTTGCCTTGGTTTCAGACAAGACGTCGTCGTACTCACGAACTTGTTTCTCAAGCCAACACCCTTTATCAAGAAGTTTCTTCCATTCTTTGTCCATAGCAGCCTGAGCCTCAGGGTTTCTGGCAACATCATTCTGATTGATAAGCTTGGCAACCACAGCGAAAAGATCCTCGCAAGTTTCCTCTAGCTTATCCAGAAATAAACCGTGCAACCTCTTCCCATCCTCAGGCGTCCTCGGTCGATGAGGTTCTCGATGTCCAAGGAGAACAGGCATAGCGGGAGCTTCTTTCTCTCGTTCTTCTTTTAATCTAGCTTCCTCCCGCGCAACCTTCTTCTCCCATCGTTCGATTTCCTCTTTTCGTTGTTGTGCGGAATACATGTGCCAGAATTCGGACGGGACATCAGGAGGTCTTTTGGAGCCTTTCTTGTTCCTCACAAGTCTAACCCCATCCCAATTGTAACCAGCAGGAACCGGTCTACCATCAGGATATTTCGTGGGATCAAACAGATCACCTTTGGAACTAGACGATGGCTCACTGGGCCTAGGCGCGGCCTCACCTTTCGGTGGGCTTTGATCGTCATCGGGTTCGGGTTCGGATAAGCCGATTTCATCAAGAAGTTCGCCTGCCTCACGAAGTCCCCGTTCCTTTTCTTCATCTGAAGCATGAATGTTCTGATCATCCAACAGTGGAACCTCGTGTGCCTCGCGATCCTTGATCCTTCCCGATTGAAGTGGGAACTCAAAACTCCCCTCAATCAACTCAACGCGCTTAGCCCTGATGACCTTGAGGTTTCCGTCCTCAATGGCAAACTGTGCGTCTTTCACGGGTGCAATCAAATACTCCTTCTTCCAAACAAACCCTGGTTGGATATGGTATCCCAGGAAGATCCCTTCAACCCCAGTTGACGAAAACTTGGAAGTCTCCGGAACATTCTGTTTAGGGTTATGCCAATACAAGACCTTAGCTCCGAAAGGAACAATCAATCCCGCAAAGGACTCCCCAAAGCGTGCCTCCCATGGGATTTCACCAGTATCCACTCGTTTTGTGAGATTGAGCGCAATGGAGTGGTGCTGAGCTGCTAAAGGCCAAAACCGTTCTGGAAGACCGGCTTGCTCCAAGTTCGAGCGCGTACCCTCTAGTACGGTGCGGATTTCCCGTTCGATGACGGCCTTAGTTTCATCCACGTACTCTCTAGAGGTGTTGTGCCTACATCGGAGTTCCTTCACAGCTGCTCCCAACTCCGGCGCATTGTCAGAGTAAATAACCCCAACTTCGTCTTGCGTACCGAAAAAGTGCAGAAGGTCCTCATGCACTTGTTCCGTTGATTTTGTTGCGCTAGGATACACATACCTAAATTGCGAAAACACATCTTTGATAACAAGCGCCACCCTCTCATCCTGAAATCCAAAGTCCCTCAGATCTCTTGTCACGAGATGATCAATGGTAACATGATCCCCATACTTTTCACTGTGTATGGTCGAAGACCCCCCCTTTCTTCGAGCTTGGGGAGATAGCATCTTCGCCTTTTGGCACACTTTGCAGAATGGGTTCTTAGGACGATGGCAGAATTGATGATGGATGCTTTCGGCCTCGGCGCGAAGCCGGGCTTCTTGCGAGATTTCCTTTCCCTCATCTTCTTCCTTGTCACTATCGGGCTCGATTAAGGGGTCGTCCTCGGGTCTTTTGAAAGCAGTAATCGACAGAATTGGCGATCCATCAATCTTTTGATTTTTAACCCTTAGACTTCTGATGTCAACAGAATCCTCAATCTTGCTCCAAGCAGAGTCCTTGTAGATCCAAGTGGTCCTTAGCACGAACCTTGGATGACGAGGTGCAGGTACTCGCAAGGCCTTTGGCCGATGACCAATAATGATCTTTGATGCGGCAATTTCACTGCTAGTGATCCAACCTGGCTTGGCTAAATCTTTAGGCTTGATTGCAATTGGCGGTGCAGAATTGATTGCTTCTTCTATCTCGGAGTCGCTGTGGACGACTCTTTCATCCCCGGCCGGTCCTCTCGGACGGCTTTCTACTGGAAACCCGAAGACTCGTCCTCCGCAGGTGCCGCCAGTTCAACCTTGACTGTACCGGCGTTAAACACCTGAGTTCCAGCAGATTTCTGGGAATCATCAGCGCTTGCTGGGCTCGCTACCGAGTCATCATTTGAGATCACTGGGACTCTACCCTTCATCTTACACTTGATGACTTTACCATCGGGAGCTATGAAGTATGGAACCTTGCCCGCAGGCCAATGGAAATCATATCCATCGTCCATGCATCTTCTCCCAACAGAACAAACCGGTGGCGTGCTTTCCAGTAGATAGCACTCAATGTTTTGCTTCAGTTCAGGCATCGGGATGTTGGTTGACTTGATTCCCTGAACTGGACCATTAGCTGTAATCAAGTTGACCGGCCTACTAGCGTTTTCGATGGGAGCCTCTGGATAGTAGATAGAGTGATCGTGCCTACTGATCAGATCTTCTTCACTGCCAGTATCGGCGAGGAATTCTAATCCCGCATTAAAGCTAGAGCATGCTGTTCTTTCCACGCTAGAACACAGCTCGCACTTCAACACTGCAACTGGGATCTCACCCTCTTCGCAGTCATCTGTGCACTCGTACTCACAGTGGCTTTCAATCCCATTGAGCATACAGGACATGATCCTGGCAAGCTCGTTCGCTGTTCTTATGGCCGTGCTTAGGTCCTGAACTGGAGGCTTTGGGCAGCTTTCAGCATCCAAGTAACAAACTTCGAAAGTTCGCGGTTTGGTCCTATGCTTCTTACCCTTACCATCCAATGGAATCTCCCGAATGCTTGGCTTCTCCTTGAACCTTAATTTCTTGAACGTTCCTGAAGCATCACCCTTAACGCCTTGCCCATTGGGCACAGCTGCCAGCGCATACGAAATGCAACAAGCTGCCGTGCGTCCGCCAGACTTTTCCTTGCTCTTGGACCTGCCCCTTTGTTTCTTTTCCTTCTTTGCTTTAGGATCCGGGGTCGGGCTCCTAGGCTTTTCATCGTTCTTCGCAGGGGCGGCCTGCTCAGTAGGAGCGGCGTCAGTTGGATTGGGCTTATCTTGATGCAGGAACCTACAGTCTTTGCCTTTGTTGCACTTGCCTTTCTTCCAAAAGGTGCAAATCGCGTTGATCTTCTTCTGAGGCGTTCGATGAGGACTTGGGGATCTTGACTTTGGTTTGTGGAGAAACTTACACTTGTCGCCTCTTGTGCATTTTCCTTTCTGGAAGTCGTAACAAACCTGTTGTGTTTTGGGACTCTGAGATCTAGGCGGTGTTCGTTGGCTCGATCCTTTGCTGCTTGTTCTGGATTTTGAGCTACTTCGGGACATGCTTCTTCCACGGCCTCCTCGCGAAGAGGGGCGACGTTCAGATCCGTACGCTGGGGCCCCGTATCTATCGCCATGCGACTTAGCGATGCGATCACGATTCTTACGCATCCGTTCTCTAGTTAGATGCTCCCTAATGGCATTGACGAGGAATTCATACGTGTGTACGGGGTTTCCTTCCTTTGCCCTGTCGTACAGCTGAAGATCGTACTTGATGTGGTGGGATTTCCGAATTTCCCTCAGCAAAATGTCCCTCAAGGTAACTTCATCCGGAACATGACTCATTCCAGCAATCACCGACTCGAAGTTGTAAAGGAAGGTAGCCAAGTCGTCCCCAACCAACTTCACTTTTAAAAGGTCTTCTACGCTATAGGGGCTTCCGACCTCTTCATTAGTCTTAAAGTGTTGATGAAACATCCACAATACTTGTCTTCCCCTGACGGCACGTCCTCCTGTGGCCTCTGTTTCTTTGAAGTTTAGGACTTGCCTTGAAATCTCTCCTCTAGCGACTCTGGTAAGTGCAGCCAACAACTTCGTGTCCAATGTTAAGAATTTCCCAGTGTCATGTAGGGACTTGAGGGTAGCCTCTTTATCATATACTTCCTGCACCCAGCGAAATGCCTCATCCGGGCGATCGCTCGCAGCCCGCACAATCTCGCGGACCGAGATCCGCCACGATCGATAGGTCTCTGGATTAGGGTAATCGGGAAGCTTGATACTTTCGGCTTCTTTCACCTTTGGTTTGCCCTCTTCATCTTCGGTCTTAGGGGTAAGCAAGCGTGCTGCCCTAATCAATGCCTCAGCTCCGAAATCAACATGTGGAACCCCGTCTGGGTCAACAGTCGCCGGCTTACCCGCTTGGGCAGCTTTAGGAGACTTTTCCTTTTGTGGCTCTCTGTTCTCAAACCCAGGTGGTACAGAAGTTCCTTGCGGAGGTTCCTGAGCTTGCGGCGTTCTTCCGAAGATGTCCTTCATATTCTCGGGAATCTCAAATGGATTTGAGAACGGGACAGCAGGATTAGGTCCTGGCTTCGGCGTGGCATATTGTTTGCCCGCTTCGTCCGCATTGGCTTCCATTCTTAGGGCTCGTTCTGCGGCAGCCAGTTCATCCTGCAGTCTGTCGTTTTGTGCACTCATTTCAGCGATTTCAGTAATGAAACGCCGTTCCATACTCGCTTCGGTTTCTTCAAGAACTTGTTTGAATCGCATTCCAAGAAAATCAAGATGTTGTGCTTTGTTGCGTTCGCTCTCAGCAATCAGAGTAGTTCTGAGCTTGGCGATTTCCGACTGATGTCGTTGTTGGAAAATTGATTCCAGAATGTTCATTTCATTTCTGCATGTTGCAACTTCGTTCAACAAAAACTTTTCCCTTTGGGATGCGTTGAACTCAAATTCCGCAAGCTGTGCTTCGCATTCTGCCATCTTCACCTCATGAAGGCGCTCGGCCTGTTCAGCCATGCCAGCCATTCTCACAAGATTATCATGCGATTGTTGGTTCAGAATGCTTGCGTGTCTTCTTTCAGCATCTGCCTCCGTTCGCTCTATTGCCATTCTTTGTTGTTCGGCTGTTTCACCCTGGTTCACAACATTGTACAAGGTATACTGTACGTTTGAGATGTCGACCGTTGGATTTGAGACAAATGGAGATAGGGTAGGACCCACTGGACCGAAGATCCTATCAAGTGCTTGGGATCCTGAGCTCGGTGCCGTAGGGCCCGCGCCAGCTGCTGTGAGTTGTTCATCAAGCAGTCGATCTCTTGTTTCGTCGTCCATCTCGTCCGATGATATTTCGGTTGTTTCTCCCTTTTCAGTAGTGAGCAGGGAGGGCGAAGTGCTCATGTACCAGTGTGAATACCAGTGTAAGAATACCACGGAGACAAAGTCAGCGAATACGGCTGATAACCTATAGAATACACCAAAACCGTTAAGCCATGAGCGGTCGCGCTAACCTTTTACTCAGAGGGCTTGGGCACAATAGTCAGCGGTATATAGTGCACAACATGATGACTGTACACGACCATACAAACTCCTACGCAAGCTGCGATGCAAAACTACAGTTTAAACATAAAAGGGTCCCAAGTGCCCCTGAAGCCTGAACCCTGCATCGTAAAATTTTTGCTGCAAACCCAGCATTTCGAAAGCTATCAGCTATCATCAACAAATCATATGACGCTGGTCCCTGTCTTTGAGACTCTCCCCAACGTCCAGGCTTGGGATGTGCAGCTTTCTAAAGACTTAAGAGCTGAAAATTGAGCATAGAACACAGGGCCCAGAATATGAAGCAGTTGCCCAACAGGTTGACAAGGCGGGCTGCGAAGCAATCACGAATGCCGTGTCTGGACCAATGGAATACTTGAAGGCTTTTGGGATCTTTTGGGTGGATGGATGGATGGGCATATTTCTCAGGCAGCAAGGCTTTCGCCGCAGTCGCCCACATCAATCACAGATTTCAAAAATACCTGATCTTGTGCATGTCAAACATCTGTACTACGGTCTGCATGTTTCTACGTTCTGTATGGTCCTGGCCTCCACTGTGACATACAACACAACAAGCTGCACATGGAATATGCCGTGATGAACGACTCAGACTATATGTTCTTGAATAAGCGACTGTTGTGCATGGTGCTTTAATGAACATTACATGTTCTCCTAAGGATGACAGCAACCGGGTAGCTTGTGGGAAAGTCCGCCAGTTTGGTCTCCGATGGTCCATCGTCAGGGCAGTTGGATGTCCGAGACTGCTGCCCACTGCCGTGTACAAACTAACGTTCAGACTTAAACGTATATGCTAAAATCTTCAACGGAACCGTGCCAAACTGAAGAGGTGGGTCTAGGGTGTGGAAAGTTCAGAGTTTAGTATGTTCTAAAGCCAATAACAAGTAATGACGGGGCCGATATCGGGCTTCTTTTCTGGTTGAAGATTCAGGATCATTCTCTAATGCGGGAGGCGTGGTTTGAGGGTTTCAGGATCAGAAGGAGGCAATTCTTTTCAGCCTCTCCGGCACGATTGGTACCAAGAAGGATCCAGTAATATAAAGTATACCGCCAACACCCTCTTTTAATTATTCGGGCGCCCAAGTTAGGTAGTTGGATTTCTGTGCCAAGGTAGTCGTATCCAAGGAATAAAAAAGGCTCCCATTTTTGGTACTGGGTAGTTTTACAAGCAACGCAAGACCACAAAAAGAGAAAAACTACCCACTGGGAGACCGAGTAGTAGTGGTTGCAACTCTGAGGGTCCGGGCACTCTTCATTCTGGAACTTTGCTTACTTAAAAAGTCCTGGGTACTGCTATGGGTGGGATACTTTCCCGAATCATCATGGTACCTCCAAATGCAGAATCGTGGTGAAATCCTGCAGTCCAGACCCTAAACCCTAAACCCTAAACCCCAAAACCCCAAAACCGTATTTAGGTACTTAGGACTCTTGGGGTTCTTGTTTGCATGCCCCAAGGCCATCAATATGGACAACTTTGGCCGCATTTCGGGGAGTGTCTGAATACTGCATGCTTGGATCGTTGGGGCAACACCGAATTCACACAATGTCACCCTAGGGCTCCAGTTACCTGAATAGTAGGTTACTAACTAGATATTATATACCCTTGTGACTCAGTATTTGGGTATTGTAGGAAGCTGATTAAGAAACCTTGGGCCTTTATTGGGGTACCTTATGTGAATCCTACTAATTTGTTTGGGGTTATAGGCCCAAAGTGTCTTAATCAGGTTCCTACATTAACTGGAGCCCTCGCGTCAAGTGTCTATGAGAAAACACAAGCCGTTCCCCAGTGTGCCCTGTAGCCCGATCAGGGGGGTTTAGGGTTTAGGGTTTAGGATTTAGGGTTTAGGGTTTAGGGTTTAGGGTTCACCCTAAGGGTCCATGTACTCAAATAGTTTACTTAGGGTTTTACGACTTTAGGGTTTAGTCTATTATCGTCTCCATTGTAGTTCCTGTTTGGTGCTACCGTCTGGGATCCGAATTAGATCGGTATTTGGTTAAACCAAAACAGGAACTACAATGGAGACTATAGGTAGAGCGTTACCCTTAGGGTCCATGTATCCAAATAGTCTATGCTTTGGCCCCACTGCACCTATAGGGTCTATACTTTGGCCCCACTGCACCTATAGGGACTACTTTAAGACCAATGTATATACTTTTGGGGTACATGGACCCTTAGCGTTAGTAGCCCCACAACATAAACGGCTTCCAAGCTAAGGTATACTCTGTCAGTCAGAATTACACGTCCGCACCCAGCAGGGGAACTCTCAACACATCCAAGAAACCCTGAGGCTCCATGTGCCCACATAGTATATACTTAGGTCTTAAAGTGCCTATATAGGGACCCCTTTAAGGCCTAAGTACCTACTATATGGGTACATGGAGCCTTTGGGAAAACGCCCTCAATCCTTTACGTCCTGGAGGCCCAGCGACCTGTGTTTTCTGCTTGTCTAAACCCTAAAGCTCCATGTGCCCATATAGTAGGTACTTAGGCCTTAAAGGGGTCCCTATATGGCTACTTTAAGGCCTAGGTACCTACTATATGGGTACATGGAGCCTTTGGGAAACTAGCGGTTCAGGTGTTCTTCAAGGCGCCGCCAGTCTTCGCAGGAATTTCGCGAGGATGACGCAATTGGATCCAGGTGACAGGGTGTTTGGTACGAACAAAGTGCGTGAAGGTTATGCACGAACCGGCTTGCCGGGGACTGATATGTAGTGATGCTCCGATCTTCCCTTCAAAAATGGTGTGCTTCTGACTCTGTATTTGAAGCCCTCGTTGCCAAGCACCTTCTGAAGACTATGTGAAATCTCATGTGCCCATCGAAAAATGAAGTACTATGCAGTGATCAAAGTTGCACGGCAAAGCGTCGAGAGCCTGAGTTTCTAGGTCCTGGCGCAGTCTCTCGGCCCACTTCTGCTTGACCTCACTTGCTGTAGCCCCCAAAACCTACCAAGTTCTTCAGTAGTAATTCAGAATAAACGCAATCTCTGAGACTCTTCCTTATATTCAGTCTTAGTAGGGAGGCCCTGATATAAAAGAGTACAGGGATGATACTGGGAGACACAGCCTACACTCCAAGTCCGCATGCCTACCTCGTCCAACTGAACCAGTGATTGCCAAAGCCCAACATGATCCTAGCTCAGGCACATGACTTCTTAAACCCTACCTGTATCCCCAAACCCTACAGCATAGTAGATTATGACCCCTTCACTAGAGGGTAGAACCCTTAAAACGGTAGGTCTTCGGATCCCAAGGCATATGCCCTAAACCCTGAACTCGTTCTCGCGAAATCGAACCAGCTTCGGAGGTGCGGCTTGGAAAAACTCGGTTTCAACTAATGGGATGCCAAAAGGGGGGTTTAAGATTCTTGGGGTAGTGAGTCCTTAAAATGAACCGCATTATGGGAACCCTAATCCCTACAGCCCTTGTTGGACTCCTATGATCAACAGCCCGTTGCCAAACCGGGGGGAGGTATCCGCGAAAGCAGCTTCAGGAAACCTTGTTATTAGCGAGGAACGGGGGGGTTGGGGGTTTCTCAGAGAGTTCTGTGAGGGCTTGGCATTGGCCCAAAGTAGTGCGGTGTTGGCAGTTATTTGTTTAGGCACTTATATTATGACTGTAGTTCTCTTTGGAGTGTAAACCCTAAACCCCTAAAGCCCTAACCGTAAACCCTAAGCCCTAAACCCTAGACAGCTTCCAGTTCCGGAGTCCAAAGATTGTTGCATCGGGGGGTATGGGGGCCTAGATGTTCAAGACAGGTTTGGGCGGGTGGTATACTGCAGTGTAGCTACACCGAACTACATATGACCCAGACATGGACAGCAACACCATTTTGTACTAAGGGCTTTTGTATTTGTTGGCGGTTAGGTCCGGAATCCCCTGACAGAGGCAAGGCACGGCATTGATGGCATCGATGTGCCTTCGCCGGAGTGATCTTCATTGTGCTGGGAACTGGTAATAGTTTCAGCAGAGTTCGCGCTACAAAACTGAGAAAAAGGCACTGCCGGAAACATTCGTGAAAATGCTTTAGCCTTGACATTGGCCGGTATTAGGAGTTCTTATCATGACTTAGGGAAGTATCCCCCATAACAGTACATAGGACCCTTTGGGACAACAACCATGAGACTAAGGAAAAGCTTGAACCAGCAAACGCAGTTTCCTTCCCGAAGCCCGGAACCTTACTGAACCCTGAGCGCTGTCTCATGGCTTGTCTTCGTTGTGGAGACCTACGATCTTAGGAATCTCACACGGTGCCCATTCTAGACTACTGTGGTATGCTTAACTGGATCATTTCGGGCACTAACAAAAGGAACTCCACTAGCATAGGGCCTTTGGTCCCACCGCATACAATATCAGCTGGTGGAGAGACGTCTCACTTCTGCCTTTGGGTTTAAATTCATAAAGATATCAGGCTTCTTCTTGCAAAAAATGAAGTAAGCAGACAGGTAGCCCGGAGACAGGTGGCTGTTGAAAAGGCGCTCTGTCCAGCCCAGTACACATCGTGGACACCCGAAGACTACAAAGTACAACACTTAGACAACCAAAAACAAGCTGAACAACCTGACAGCCATCGGACTGCAATCCGAACACACCTAGGCCATAAAACACAAAGCCAGTGTAAGCCATAAGTTGCCCAGTCATAGGATAGTCTCCAGACATAACGATCCCTCTTCAAACACACAGCACTTCTGATGGGCAACATCGAACATGAGTCTAAGCAATATATATAGGAGTTTGCGAAAATTAGGGGATACCCTTAAAGAAATCCTTAAAGGGTTCCTTAAAGGGTTCTTTAAAGGGATCTATAAGGATTCTATAAAGGGTTTTATGGTTTAGAAT
Source organism: Symbiodinium sp. CCMP2592 (assembly GCA_905221615.1). Taxonomy (NCBI): domain Eukaryota; class Dinophyceae; order Suessiales; family Symbiodiniaceae; genus Symbiodinium; species Symbiodinium sp. CCMP2592. The sequence goes on along the minus strand of CAJNDT010000824.1, from coordinate 654,996 downwards.
TTCCGAAAATTATGGGTACCTAGTTTGGGGTCCTTATAATAAGGATCCTACTATTCAAGGTGCCATAGTAGGGATCCCCATTTTCGGAAACTCCCATATTTTGTGGTCATCGACGGCCTCTCCGGCAGATGGCGATATTCCTCCAAGGCGCTCTTGTACTTTGAGTGGAAGTCCTGCGATGGAATGTCTGCCTAGACCCTGAATCGTAGCACTTTGTTCCTGCATATGCAGGTATATAGATACATATAAGAAAGCCTATTTGGAGGGGTGGGAGAAGTTGACTTATGTTCTTGTGAGGGTGCTAGCATAGGAAATAACATAACGAATAAGGGGAACCACAGTCTGGGTCCACGGTGCTCAGAGAAATTCCAGCTCAGATAGTAACATCAACAATGCTGGAAGTTTTCTTTTACTTGCGAGGCCCGATATGCAAACAAAACAACCGCAAATTCATGGACATCCTAATCCCACTGTCCCTGGCCAATAATCGAATATTTACCCAAGGGTACCAAAGTATAAGTGCGTGGGCCCAAAATCCTGTTTGTTTGAATCCTCAACCCAAAACCCCTAAGCACGGATTCTCTACATGCTATAGCTCGTTAAGCATAAAAACCCAGTCTAAACCACTGAACCCTGGTTCCGACTTGCAGGCAAAGGTTACTGAGAATTGATCGGTTTCTTTGTGTGGGATTACGGTTTTATGGAGTTTCATTTAAGGTTGCCTGCCGGATTGGGTTTTAGGTTTCAACCCACCTCCTTAGCCCTAACCCTGAAAATAATGCCAAACCTTCCAACCCCAACACGGACTGCGCATCGGACCAAGGCCAGCTAACATTTGGATGGCCGGACAATACACGCGTGATTGCATTTGCATGAAGTAAAGCCTTGAAACACTGGTACACGCAAGAAACATGCGAACATACACTCGCAAGTATGCGTGCGAAGCTGTGTGCTGGTGGTAAACCCTAAACCCTAAACCCTAAACCCTTAACCCTTAAACCCTAAACCCTAAACCCTTAAACCCTAAACCCTGGTCGGTACTGTCGAAAACTCTCAGGCGTCGTGGTGGGGAGTGCTGCTCGGACCCTCAACGACAAGTTATGCATCCAAAGGCAGTGCGTTAAACTCAACAAGCCCAAAGGCTCCATGTACCCTTATAGTAGATACTTAAGCCTTAAAGGGGTCCCTATATGGGTACTTTAAGGCCTAAGTATATACTATAAGGGTACATGGAGCCTTAGGGAAGGGAACATGAGTATTGTTTGTTGGCAATGCCGTGCTGATTAAGCAACCCTGGGCCTATCACCCCCAACTAGTAGGATTCATATAAGGAACCCTCGTACAAACGCAGGGTTTCTTGATCAGGTTCCTACATTACAAGGCGAAGGTGCCTTGGAGGACAGTGTGGCATGCTGCATGTTGAAACAACAAACACCAACTGTGTAATGTAGGGGTCTGATTAAGGAACCCTGGGTCTTTATTAGGGTTCCTTATATTAATCATCCTATTCTGGGGTTATAGGGCCAGGGTTTAACAAATCAGGTTCTTACATTAAACCTTCCTGCGAGTCAGTGCCCTTGCAGATATTGAACCGAAGGCGCATGGATACGCGACGCAAGGATGCAGCTTCCATGTTCTTGCTCGTGGACAATTGTTTCCATGGGTTGCTCGTGTAATCCAAGTCTACTCTTGCCGACGGACGTATTCAAAACGTGACCCTTAGCCCGGGCCCCAAACACTAGAACTCTAGACTCTAAATCTGCAGCCCTGCATTCTCAATAATCATGAACCATAAGACCCATGGCTTGGGCATATAGCTCGAACTCCAAACCTCGGTCTCTAACTTTTGGGTCCTTCGACGAGCTGTGACGGAAGGTTCATGCGCAGTTGTGCGTAGGGTCAAAGGGCCAAATTTGGGCAGCAAGGAAGTATAGCTTATATCGGAAGGTTCGAGGCTCAAGGGCTCAGGGCAGCAGGGCTTCCGAGGTTCAGGGTTGGTAGGGATGATCATGGGCTCTAGGTCTTGTTCAAGGTCCAAGGCATGACCCTCACAAGGAATTCCTGCTAGGTTTGGGATTTAGGGGTTTGAAGTTCAGGGTTTTGCCTCCCAGACTACAAGGTGGACCATCTCAAGCTTTCTGGGCCGTGCACTTTTTGTGAGCTTGCAGTCACCGGAACTGGTGTCGCATGAGATTCACCCTCAGCCCTGAACCCTAAACTCTATTTCCATCTTTATCATTACCACGGCTCCTCCCCAAAACCTAAAAGTTCGACCACAAACACCCAGCCGAAACATTGAAACTTCAACCCGCGGGCCCCATGTAGAATAGGGCTTGCAGCTCGAAGGGTATGCAAAAGTATAAAGCCCTAAGTGGAAACCAGAAAGTTGTAAGATCAGTATCCTCGTGCCTTGAGGGTAATGTATAGGGGACCGCAGCACTAGTCATCCTAATTCAATTCCATGTTCTAATTTTCTAAGGCCTCTCTTCTCCAATAACCAGGCCCCAAAAAAGTTCAGACTTTGTAAGATAGATCAACTACATAAAGCCAAAAAGTTTAAAGTTCTCCAATTGGCTAAGTAAGAGGCTCACTACAATCCCAAAATCATAAGGAACCTCAGGGCGGGTAGGGGGGGAGGGGGGTAGGGGGCCTTCATACGTATAATAAGGATTTGATAAGGCCGGGAAGTATAGTCCCCCTACCCGCCCGCCACGTGTACCCCACTGGGCGTTCTTACGCCGAAATGTATATGTATACGCCATACGAGTACTTTCATTTGTTTTTGTGTGTTTGTGTTTCGGAAAACATCATGCAAACATGATTTGTAAACAAAACAACCCACCAACCCACCCCAGGCAAGGCTGGGAGTGTGCAGCACATAATCCGCACCTCGCTTCATGCACGGACGCTTTTCTCACCAGAGTGGACATCGTTTCAGTTACAGATACACATGTGTGTATAATATATATATATATATATATATATATATATAAATACTTGAACCCCAAATGTTACTATAGACACTTGAAGTTGCAATTGAAATTTCATGGCTATACAAGTACCTACTTCCACAAATGCTAGCAAACAGTTAGGAAGCTAGGAAGAATTCCAATTGGCCTGAATCATAGCACCCAAGACAGGCTGACAGACACACAACACACAAGCAGAGCGGTTGCGCAGTTGAAAAATGAGAATCTCACATCCAAAACAGCGTCTGTGGTTGCAAAGTGTGGATTCTGGTTGCAAAGCGTGTTAATCTCTACCCGCCTCCCCCCTACCCCCCCAAGGGTCCCTATGACACAAGGGCGATAGAGGGGATGTTAGTCATCATGCGAGTATTCAGCCGTCAGCCCTTCGATTTGGAACCATCCCTTTTTGGGCGATCTTGAAAATCCCTAACCCTAAGCCGCGAAAGCCCTAGAGCCCTAAACCTAAACCCTCCCCTAAACCCTCCCTCCCCTAAACCCTCCCTCCCCTAAACCCTAAACCCTACGCAGCACCATGATTCAAAATATCCCTTCCTGGGGATCCAAAAACCTACGGTTTTAGGGCTTAGACCCTCTAGCTAAGGGGTCATAACCTACCATTTTTGTAGAGTTTGGGGAAAAAGGTTGACCCTAGACTGTATCCGTCGACGCTGCAACCCTCAACCCCATACCCCTAAAGCTCCATGTACCCATATAGTAGGTACTTAGGCCTTAAAGGGGTCCCTAAATGGCTACTTTAAGGCCTAAGTACCTACTATATGGGCACATGGAGCCTTAGGGATATCTTGTACTCCGTTTGGCACCGTAAAGAACCCGTCATCCAACCCTCGCCAATAGCTGTATAGAACATTATACTGAATTTATACTTATATTACCTACAAACTCCTCTAACCCGGAACGCGCCCTTGACCCCTAAACCCTGACCCTAAGGCTCAAAATAGCCCAAAAGCGTCGGATAGTATTGTCTTTGGGCCCAAAAGCCTTAAGATACAGTTGATGATGTAAATCCTGCATTACCCATAATAAGGAATAGATCATGATTCAAAGAGTTTAGGATCCTTACGGTAATGCAGGATTCATGTCAAAGACCTAGACCCTAAAACCCTATAGATCCCTTCAAGGAACCCCTTAAAGGTAGCCTTATAGATCCCTTTAAAGGAACCCTAGGACTTATATCATCAGCTGTATGAATTCGACAGCCTTGCATAAACCCTAAGGGCCCTTTCAAAGCCCTGAACCCCTTTGGCGGTTTAGGGTTTAAGGTTTAGGGTTTAAGGTTTGGGGTTTAGGGTTTAAGGCATAGGGTTTATGTATAGTGCTTAAGGTTTAGGGTTTAGGGTTGAATGTATAGGGCTTAAGCTTTAGGGTTCAAGGTATAGGGTTTAGGGTTGAAGGTTTGGGGTTTAAGGTTTGGGGTTTAGGGTTTGAGGCATAGGGTTTATTTATAGTGCTTAAGGTTTAGAGTTTAGGGTTGAATGTATAGGGTTTAAGCTTCAGGGTTTAAGGTACAGGGTTTAGGGTTTAAGGTTTGGGGTTTAGGGCTTGGGGTGACCCTTCGCTCCTCGCGCTTCTTCAGATCTTTCATCGTCTCAGGCGGAGGGACTTCGAAACGCTTGGCGACCTTTTGTTTGTCCCGAAGGGTCCAGAACCAAAGGGTCCGAGGTACTGTTATGGGGTATACTTCCCCTAATCATAATACTTGAGTGTGGAAACCCTACATTCTACTATGTAGGTACATTGGACCCTTGGGGTTTTGCTGCTTCGATGACATCCTTTTGTGTGCTTCGCAGGAAAGGTTCTCTAGGGCCTTATGAGATTGTAGGGCTGTTTGGCTTGTGTGTGTGATGTCTCGTGGTTCTACCGAGTTCGTAATTATAGTTATGGTTTCATAAGGTTGCGCGGTTTGTGCTGCTATACCTTACCTGCACCGCAAACTACCTACTTATTCAAGGACTGACGTAAGGAAATCATAACCCGAAGGGTCCAAAGTACCTTTATAGTAGAATGTATGGTTTCTATATTAGGAACTACTATTATGATTTCGGGCAGTATCACCCATAACAGTACCTAGGACCCTCTCTTGGGTTCCAGGTTCTCCCCAAGCCTCCATGTACCTTTATAGTAGATACTTAAGCCTGACAAGGGGTCCCTATGTAGGTACTTGAAGGCCTAAGTATATACCATAGGGTACATGGAGGGTCTGAAGCTGTTCTAGGCTCAGGCTGAACATCTGCTTCGGGGTTGCAGGTCACGGGATCAGTTCGCATCGCGATTGCTAAACGCATGAAGCTTAAGGGTTCCAGGTTCAGGATTTGAGATTTCGGGATCTGAGTTCAGGGTGAGCTAGCAGAGCAACATAATTAGAGCCCCAGCCCAAACCCCCCTCCCCCCACCAGGATGTATGTATAGGGCTTAGACCCTAAACCCTAAACCCCGAAACCCTAAACCGTTTAGGGTTCAGTGGTTTAGGGTTCAGGGCTTACCCACAGGCCCCGTAGTAGTATCTTTTTGGGGTTCATATGTAGAATCCTATAAGGAACTACTATGGGGCCTATGGGCAAGGTCCTAACCCTAAACCCCAACATGGCGCGGCTAGAGCCCCAAAACGTCTCCTTGATGCCAGGAGCACCTTCCCCCCGGCCAAGCTCACAGCTTGAGGGCCGAAACCACCTTGGTCATTTTTGCATTTCTCAAGCCCTTTATGAGGGACGGTTTAGGGTTTAGGGGCTTTTATAAGGTCGTGCAGGTCTGGCACAAGGTTTTTCAGGATTTATAAGGTTTGTTGCTGGACATCTGCGGCGAAAATTTGGAATTTCCAGCATGGGAGCAGAGCACAGGGTTTCCGTGGTCGAGGCTTAGCGTGTGGTCTGACGATAATTTGGTCGCTTCCGGCTTGGGTGGTCGGGGGTTAGTTTTGGGACTACAAGGTGTTCGAGACTTCGGTTTCTGGCAATTTCTCCAGCTTCCCGCAATCAATGCAGACACTGGACTTTTTACAAGCCTTCATACGGCTTTTAGACGGGCTTCCTTACGGGGAGCTCCCTCACCCTCGACCCCCTGAACTTGCTCTAAACCCAACACCCTGAAGCCCTAAACCCGTAAGAAACCCTATAAGCCCCTAAAAACATGGGCTTCGGCAGGCCTGAGCTTTCGGAGGTTCCATGGGGCTTGGCGGGTTCCGGGTTAGATAATCTAGATACTCTTGCAATTTGTCCGACCTCTGTATTATGTTGATCCGTAGGTGCGCTGAGTCGGTTTGAACCCATCGCGCAGGAGGCTTGGAAACTACGCTTCTCGATCAAACCAGGTCAAGGATTCGGGTGATTAGCCCTAAGGCTCCGTGTGCCTAAACAAGTATGTAAATATGTGTGCATATATATATATATATATATATATATATATATACATATACATATACGTATACATATATACCTGTACCCCCAAACCCAACAAAATAGCAGGTTATGACCGGTAGGTTTTCGGATCCCAAGGTAAGTTTAGGCAGCAAAGGGGCTGCTGTCTAGTTACTTTACGGCCAAAGTCTATATTCGATGGGTATACAGTAGCCTTGGGGGTAGTGTTGAAGTCCCGATGCTTAGAGGGTCCTTAAGGAGGGTGGTTAGGGAGGGGGGGTTACAAGGGATCTTTAGGGACAATAAGGAACCTTGGGGAGCACTTGAGAGAACTACCCATAGGCGCCATAGTAGTTCCTTTTTGGGCTTGCCTTGTAGGGTTCTACATATGAACACCCAAAAAGGAACTACTATGGGGCCTGTGGGTAGGGATGAGTAGGTTATCTATCCCCGCTTGGCCCCCTCCCTTGAGGATAGGAGCTTGGAGCCCACCAAGCACGACTTTCTCAAATCCGCTAGAGAGCCACGGTTTAGGGTTTAGGGGGTTTAGGGATAATAGGGGCTTTAGAGGTTCAGGGTTTAAGGTTTCGGGTCTTGTAAGACTGCGACTTTAACGTGGAATTCCTACAACACGGCCCCTGCGATCGCGATTTTTTGAATTGCAACGCAAGGAAAAGAGGTGTCAGGCATGCACATTCTGGGCTACCGGGGGGATGACATTATGTCCCCCCAAAGCCACCTGATCAGTAACAGGAATTACGACGGGGCCCTCCGGGTCGTCTTCCGCCCCAACACACCAGTCCCCACAGGTCATCACCTGCATCGGCACTAGTTTATGGTTGGGATAGGATTGAAAATTTACGTTTTTATTCCTTACTGGGTTTAAGTATGCATAAAAATGCAAAATGTTACTCAACTATGACAAAGGGCAGGGATGTTGGTGGTATTTGGGGTGCAGCAGGGTTTCGAATTCATATGCGGGGCATTCAGAGTTCGTCACTTTGGCTTAGTGCCTACCTGTAGTCTCCATTGTAGTTCCTTTTGTTAGTTAACCAGGTTTATCTACAGTACAGGATCCGAACCATCAAGCCGGTTAACCGAGCAAAGGAACTACAACCCTAAACCCTAAAAAACCCAAACCCTAACCCCTAAACCGTAAACCCCTTTTCGGCCCAAGGCCGGCTATGTTGAGGGGTCGAACAAAGCAAGACTCTAATGTAGGAACCTGATTAAGAGACCCCGGCCCTTCAACCCTAATATCTTAGGATGCTTTATAAGGAACCCCACCGTAATTTAATAGGATCCTTTATAAGGAACCCTAACAAACACCCCAAGGTTTCTTAATCAGGTTCCGTGTTAAGTTCCATCTAATCCTACCCAATATCAAAACGGAGCCCTGTTTATTCCTAGGTTACTGGGAGCCTAGCCCCACGGGTCCATGTACCTAACTATCATATACTCTCCAAAATAGTAACCTACATAAGTAGTATCCGAAAACCGAGTACCTAATTATTGGGTCCTTTGGACCCCTAGGGTAAGGGTCCATGTACCCAAACAGTGTATATTTTGGCTACATGACGCCTCCGGCTGACCAGGTTCCCAGAGACTCCAAAACCCCTTAATTAAGGAATATACCTTAAATCATATAAGGGATCCTATTATAATTTAAGGTATGTTCCATGATTAAGGGGTTTTGGAGTCTCTGGGTTCGGGCTTGGAGCTTTCAGGATTTGGGAGTTTAGGTTTAGGATTTAGGGTTTTAGGGTTTTAGGGTTTAGGATTCTGGGGTTTTCGGGTTTTAGGATTTAGGGTTTTAGGGTTTCAGGGTTTAGGGTTTCAGGGTTTAGGATTCAGAGTTGCTTTTCAGATTTCGGGCTTTATAAAGTTTCGAGGATTTCCACAAAAGTGTAAGTAGCCGTATGGCCCGCCCTCTGGCCGCAGAGGAGATGATACGGTTGATGATACAATTATTATTACGCATAAAAAGAAATATGCCACCACAACTCCCATAGTCTAGGGTCATTATGGCAATGCAGGGTTTATATCATCAAGCTAGACCCTAAACCCTAAAACCCTATAGATCCCTTATAGGAACCCCGTAAAGGTGCCCTTATAGATCCCTTTAAAGGAACGCTAGGATCTATATCATCAGCCGTATGTAGAGCAGCTTGTGGGCGGAAAGACGGCCCTCAGGATCTTCGACTCAACAAACACCGAAAACCCTTCATACACCCTAAGGCTCCATGTACCCATATGGAGGTACTTAGGCATAAAGGGGTCCCTTTATGGGTACTTTAAGGCCTAAGTACCTACTATATGGGAACATGGAGCCTTTGGGACACACTCGCGAACAAAAACTACCGGAAACATTCAACAAAACACGTATAAACCCTGACCCTTTAAACAAACAGCTGCAGGAAGCCCAGTGAAACCGATGCAGTAAAAGACCGAGAAACCCGTACCACTAGTCCCCGCATCCTAAACCCTCACCTAAAGGCCCTAAACCTGGACCTTATTAATTATTATTTCAGCCCTAGCCCAAAAGCCCTACAGTAAATCTCGACGCCCTCAACCCTCAGCCGTAAACGCAGAGGGTTGTTGGGCTCTGCTGCTTCTCCGAGGGGAACCCAGACCCCCCCCGTCCGCACCCTAAAGGTCCTATGATAGTGATTCCCGCTACAGAATCGCTACATTCTACTATATAGGTACAAAGGAACCCTACACCCTACCTGGGGATCCGAAAACCTACGGTACTAAGGGCTACACCCTACAATTAAGGGGTCATAACCCACTGTTTTCTAGGCAGGTAAACCCATAAAGGGCAGTTAGGACCCTTTAAGGAACCCTAAGGAACCCTTCAAGGAACCCTAAGCCCGAAACCCCTCAACCCCTATACCCCTAAACCTTAAACTCACATACCCCTGAACCCTAAACCCTTAAACCTTAAACCCAAAACCCTTAAAAGAACACTACCTGTAGTCTCCATTGTAGTTCCTTTTTTTGGTTAACCAAAATCTCTACTATAGGATCCTAACCATAAAACTGGTTAACAAAAAAGAAACTACAATGGAGACTATAGGTATTCCTTTTGTTAAGGGTTCAGGTTCCCTTATAACACCCTTTAAACCAACAAGGGCACCCTTTTTGTTTCTAGGTTGCTGTTATTAGGTCTCGCTGATAACACCTAAACCCCCTAAACCAAACAGCCTAAACCGGGGCCCTTTGGGGAAGTGGCCTGCTCGTGCGCTGTGGACACCGTTTGCTGCCCACATGCCTGGCACTGGAAGGAAAGACCTGAGCGAGTGCGGTCTCGGGTTCCTTTAAAGGGATCCCGGTTTAGGGTTAAGGGATCCAAAAGGCTTCAATAAGGGATCTATAGGGCTTAGGGATGATAGCGGCTATAATCTTAGGGTTTCGGGGTTAGGGTTTTAGAGATTAGGGGTTAGGATTTTAGGGACGAGGGGTTGAGATTTTTGGGGTTTAGTTCGGGTGTAGGCTCAGAATATTCGGCTCAGGGGGTTCTGGCTTTAGGGTTTAGGTTGTAGTGCTTCGGGTTCAGGGGATTTCCAAATGTTCTCTCCTTGTACGAATATTTATACGAGGCTCTTGAAGGGTTGTGGCGAGCCTTACAAGGGTCCTATCAGGATTTCATTAGCCCTGTAAGGCTTTGCTCGTTCGGTAAGGGTGTGCTTAAGGTTTTGAGGGCTTGGGGATCTGGGAGTAGGATTGAGTGAGGTTTTTAAAGTTTGGGGTTTTGGAAGAATTCAATTTCAATAACTAGAGTTTTGGGGTTCAGGTTTTCGGGCTCAGGGCTGTAGTGGCTTGGATGTAGGGTTTGAGGCCTCGTGCCTACAGCATGAGAACACCTGGAAAGTTTCTAGGCCTAAAGGTTTAGGGTTTAGGGTTTAGGAGTGCGGAGGCGTGTATTGGCCACACACGTGCACAGGTTTTTGTACGGGCCAGGTGGGGTTTGGGTTTTGGGCTAGTTTTCGTGAGCTGAGCGCTACTGTTGAGGGGCTGTGGCATCTTTGGTATTTGGTCATACACCTTAGTTTCGGTTTTTCGAGGTTTGGGGTTCGGGCTTTTGCAAGGGTCCATGTGCCTATACAGCCCATACAGTAATATTTTTGGCCTTAAAGTAGTCTCTGTACAGGTACTTTAGGCTGAGAGTGTACACGCTCTTTGGGTGCATGGCCCTTTCGGGTGTGGTTTGGCTCAATTTGTATTTGGGCTTAGGGTTCAGGGATCTGGTTCGTTCCGACCTGCTCCCCATGGGGCTTTAGGGTTTAGGGGTTCAGGGTTGTGCTAGTGCTGATTGCCGTCAGGACGGCGAGGCTGATCGTGACAATGATGGCGCATATGGGAGTTTCCGAAAATTGGACACCCTAATATAGTGCCCTAGATAATAAGCTCCTTATTACAAGGACCCCCAAAAAAGGTACCGCTATGTTCGGAAACTCCCATATCCAGACAAAGCAAGCAGAGAAGTACGGTTGATGATATAAATCCTGCATTACCTTCAGGACCCTAAACTATGGGAATTATGGTATATTCCTTATTATGGGTAATGCAGGGATTTATATCATCAACCGAAGCAGCAGGAGGAGCAGGGGTCCTCCTCGAAAGACTGCCGTGCTGGTGACAGTAGTCCTCTACCCTGAATCTTGAGAACCTCGACCGGAAACAGGAACAAAAAAAAAAAAAAAAAAAACAGCAAGGTACGATGACGAACACCTTCCTTCGAAAGCCCTTAGCCTTAGCCCGAACCTCAAGGCACAAAGCCCTAGATACGGCAGGCGGCTGGTGAAAAAAGCGGCCATAAACTCCATGAAGTACTGTGCACTCTCTCCTGGGCTCGTCGCGGACTTCGGTTGATGATGCAAATCCTGCATTACCCATATTAAGGAATATACCATAATTCCCATAGTTTAGGATCCTTAAGGTAATGCAGGATTGATACCATCCACCGTTGTACTTGAAGGTTGGGGCTTAGGGCGTAGATCTGAAACGTGAGAGGACTTGGGCTACTACTACTGCTACTACTACGACTACTACTACGACTACCACGACTACTACTACGACTACGACTACGACTACGACTACGACTACTGCTACTACTACTACTACTGCTGCTTGGCTACTGCTACTGGAACTCCTGCCTCGAGCTGTCGTTCCGATGCTTCTGCTAAGGCTGGCTCCGACGGCGCCAAACACCCAGAAATCTAGAGGTTTAGGGTCTATAGGGGTTTAGGGTTTAGGGGTTAGGGTTTAGGGTTTAGGGGTTAGGGTTTAGGGTTTAGGGTTTAGGGGTTTGGGGTTTAGGGTTTAGGGGTTTTGGGGTCTATAGGGTTTAGGGTTTAGGGTTTAGGGTCCATAGGGGTTTAGGGTTTAGGGTTCGGGGCTTTGGGGCTTTGGGTTCGGGGTTTGGGGTTTAGTGTTGAGGGAAGGATGGAGAAATCAGACACCTCAAGCTACCCCGACAAAACTGATCAATACTCGCTCAGCCACAGCAAATTGCCAAATGCAATAAAGATATCTTGGGTAATACCGCCGAAAGGACAACTACAATCGTAATGAAGGGTCCACTTAAAAATTCTGACTCCTTATATAACCCTTAACCCGTACACGCTAAATTTTGAACCGTAAAGGGAACTCCAGAAAGTTGGAATCTGGTTTCAGGGTAGGATACCTTATAATTTACCATAAAGGGCTTAGGAGAATCATATTATCCAACTTTCTGGCTTTTACTTTAAACCCTGAAGCCTCTAACCCTAAATCCTGAACCTTAATACACCCTTGACGCCTTCCTAAACCGCAAAAGTAATGGCACAGCACCGATGAAGTAAAATGCCGCTTATTCTGCATGTTTGGGGACCCAGAAACCCTAAACCCTGTAACCCGCATAAACCCTGTAATCCCTAAAAGCCCTGTAAGCCCTAAAAACCCTGTAAGCCCTATAAACCCAGCAAGCCCCCTGTAAACCCTATAAGCGTTCTCGACCCAGCAAGCTCTAAAAACCTTATAAACCCAGTAAGCCACATACACGCCCTATTAACCCTAGAAGCCCTCTATGATCCCTAATCCAGAAACCCAGAGCAAGGCGCCAAGATCTGTGCCAACATCAGCGAAGGCCTCCACGGCACACAACGTGGGTTTTGGTAGGGCTCCGAGGTTTTTGCTTTAGGGGTTCACGGCTCCGAGGTTAAGGCTTTAGGGGTTTAGGGCTCAGAGGTTTAGGCTTCAGGGGTCTAGGGTTTAGGGGTTTAGGGGTTGGGGAGGAGGCCCCGGACATTTCAGGGCCGTCAAGAGTGTTTAGAGGTTCAGTGATGGGGGTTTAGGCTTCAGTGGGCTTGTAGGAGAGGCAGTCTGGCCATTGAATTGAATTGAATAGGGCTTCGACGAGTTCAAGGTTATGAGGGGAGGGGGGATGCGGTTCGGGACTCGTTTTTTTCTTGCGAAACGAATTCCTGGGTTTCGGGCCCCGTGAGAATAAACCCTAAACCCTAAACCCGAAATTGGGACCTCAGCTTGTACCATGCCATGGACTCGATTGGTTTAGGGTCTTTAGGGTTTGGGGGATTTCGAGATTCTAGGATTTCGGGTTTGGGGTTGGTTCAGGGTTTAAGGCTAAGGCTTGAGGCTTATAGGATTTAGACTTTGGTGGTATTTTTTTGTCGGATTTAGTTGTCGAAATTAGGGTCCCTTTTTGGGCACCCTAAATAATAGGTGCCGCATTATCATAGGGACCCGAAGAGGGACCATAATTTTTGGGTTTAGGTTTTCCGCCTGACGAACCGGCAGGCGAGTTGCCTTGCAGGTCTCATGCCCTCAGGCTCTGAAGTAAACCCTAAACCTTAGAAGGGGCCCCCACCCTGTAATAGTGGTATAATAGGAATATAATAGGGCCCTGATATAATCCTTATACTCACTATTACAGGGTGGGGTCCCCTTCTAACCTAAACACTAAACCCTCTGAACGCCGCAGGGCTTCATCTGGAACTAAAGCTGTGCAAGGGTTTACTTGAAGGATCATGGGACTTAGTAACTAAGGTTATTATCAGGGTAACTATGCTTGACTACTGTATAACCCCAACTAAGGTACTTATAGCCTTACTTACTAAGTCCCATGATCCTCCAAGTAGGAGTGGCCCGCAGAGAACTGAAGCAAAGCCGAACCTAGGAAACATCTCTAGCACACGGAACTACAAACTCGCAGTGACGCGATCCCTGGCGCATGTATCACACAACTGATAACATTACCTTAACCCCACGTAACCTACCTTTGTAAGGACTTATATAAAGAAATCATGTTAGGGAACCCTAAAAAGGTAGGTTCCTTAGGGTCTAGGTAGTCATTAGTCTCGACTGTGTCAGAATTCGAAAGCCTGGCACTGTCGGGTTGCGAATTCGGAATGCTGCAATCACAGAGGCGGCCTGCCCCAAGGACGGTGGCTGGGCCGTTGCCGCATACTCGTGGCCGTTGGGGGCCTGATATCAAGGGATGACTCGTTTGAACGGCTCGAGGTCTAAAGGCATGCTCGAGCACCCTCCGAGCCTGATCCAAACCTCCGTCCAGTTTTCTGAAGGGAGTACATTGCGTCAAAGACAAGAATACTATGACTATGTAGTCAGATAGGCCCTAACCTTTACACCCTGAATTCCAAAGCATACCCCTATAGACTATGTTATCTCATCCCAGTCGCCGACGGCATCGATGTGTGACCTCCTGCCACCAGCTGCTGCCGCATGTATGTCGGGACCCATCGTCCCTCAATGGCTCGGTTGATGGTCACGGCCTCCTTTTCAGAGGACAGCAGAGTCCAATCTCAGCAGCCCTGAAATCATGTGTGTACCTATCAAAAAAAAGGCCTAGACAATTTGGCTATGGCTTGGGGTATCTATTCTCATGACGTTAGACGGTCGTTCTGTGGTCACTTACCTTCGTTACTTGTTGTAGAACACCCAGATACCACCACACAGGCGCTCTAGGTGTGAGTGCCAAAAGCCGGCGATCCCCAACTGTCACTAAGTAGTCAAGGCCCCCCAAAAATGAAAAACTCTGACGGAGGGTCATGGGAACTGAGGAAGTAGGGTTATAAGTACCTTGATCGGGGTGATAAGCAAACGTAAGTATAGTTACCCTAATAAGATCCTTAGTTACTATGTCCCCTGATGTCCCATGATCCTCTAAGTAGGCTGTATTGGGTCTATTCTGATCTTGGCGTCCTCTTGTGAGGGCACCGCTACCCCGGCTTCCGCGGGGTCAATGCGCACCTCCGCGGCGGATCGTTTTGGACCTATGAGGTTGATACTTGGACATCATATAGAGCATGTGAAGAACAAGTCCGGGTATGGCTGTAGTACATTTCGAGGAGTAACATGAAGTAACCTTATGGCTGGGGTCCTACAATGAGACCCGAATGTAATCCCCCTATTCTAGGAATCGCTCTCGGTTCGAAAAGGCCCCTGATTTCAAAATAGCCCCACGAGTTAAGGGATCAGTGGAGTTGGTAATATACGGTTTAGGGTTAAGGGTTCTCATTTCCTTCTTTCAGGCGCGGAATCAGCAGGTCAAGGCTTGGGGTTTGGGGTTATCAACATTGGAAGTCAGGCCCGGGTAACTATGGCTATGGTGACTTGCCTGATATCCCAAGTTACTAAGACCGTGATCCTGTTAGTATTGTACACATATACACATGTGTGTATTCATAGAAAACTGTATATATACACACATATACATACAGGTAGGTAGCGTAGATAGATAGATAAATAGATAGGGAGGCAGATAGGTAGATCGATAGACAGATAGACATGTACAAGCAGAGAGGGAGAGACTGCAAAGGAATGTAGATCACACGTCTAACGCCATCTCCGAACAAGCCATGAATGTCAAAGCACCATGGAAAACACCGGCTCAACTGCTCAACCTCGACAAACCCGGAGCATGCAGTCAACAAAAAAACAGGACGAGAAGTGTGACACCTATGCAAACTCCCAGAATTGATCTCCTTCAGCTAAAAACTGGAAACCCCAAGCTCCCTATTGTAAAGCCTAATCTGAAAATCGCAGACGGGGGAATTACAAGCATGATGCCACATGACGTCACGTAAAGAAAAAAACAGAGACAAAGCAAGAACTAAATGGTAGCCATTGCAATTGAGTCAAAGCCACCAAAGCGGAAGCAAAGACACGCAGAATAACAACTAAGTAAAACAAAATAAGCCCAAATAAGGCAAGATTAATGTTAATTTACACCGAACGGTTATTAAGCCTACTATAACAAACATAAACACATCGCAAATAGAATTAAAACCCATCAATACAACTACAGACTCATATCCATACATCATATGCGGACTTGATATGGCATGATGGTTTCAGACCCGCCAGTGTTCATAAGACTTCCGGATCCAAAACCCGAGGATAACCGGCTGCGATTTTTTCCAAGGACTGGAAAACCCTCAATCTTCAGCCCCTAAGGTAAAAGCCAGAAAGTTGGAATATGATTATCCTAACCCTTCTATGGTAAATTATAGGGTATCCTACCATGAAACCATATTCCAACTTTCTGGAGTTCCCTGTAATCCCTACACCTTGAAGGTCACCTTCAGGCAAGTTATCTATGGTTTAAGATTGAGGGTTTAGGGTTGAGGGTTAGGGTTTCCCCAGAGCCCAAACTTCTCTTCAATCCAGAGTTCAGGCTTTGTGGGAAACACGCGTCGGAACCTCGGGCTCACTGGGGACCACTCCCATACAGTCCGCTAGGACATGTTGCCTGGGTTGTGGCTGTGTGTTGAGGGTCCTGGGTTAAGGGAATAAGGCGTTCTTGGTTCCCACATTATACGAAAGGGTGTCCCGGTCGTAAACCCCATAAACTTGGAAACCGGATTAAGGCCAAATAGTGCCGGGATTCCCCATGCATTACTCTTCAGGACTGAGGCTATTGGGTTTCCAACTTTTCGGCTTCTACTGTTGGGGGGATTTGGGATCCCGGTCCCAGGTCTGTGCAGCCCCCAGTATATGGGAGTTTCCGAAAATTAGGGGTACCTTATTTGGGGTCCTTATAATAAGGATCCCACTATTTGGGGTACTATATTAGGTGCCCTATTTTCGGAAACTCCCATATAGTTCACATATAGCAAGCGCTCCGGGGAGCGGGTTTGGGCGGAGAGACACGGGCTTGAGGCCCAGAGGGCTTGCGGGTCAATTTCTTAGTTCGATTCGTTGAATGTGTGGTTTGTGGGATCCCTCATAGAGGGTGTCCGAAGAAAGTACACTGGAACTACCCTCCCTGAAGAAAGCGAGCACAGGGCATGCCCTTGGCAAGATGGTCTTGAAACCCAGACCCCCCTACTCTTTTACGCCTATACTCCGTAAGCCTAATCAATGCTAATCAAACAGGGAATGGGCGTGCCCAGGTTGAACGAATTTAGGAGGTTTCGGGTGGATTGCGGGACAATGGTTCGTGTTCAGGGCTTGGGGGCAGCAGATGACACAGTTGATTATTAGAATAGATTGTATCAATTACTGAATAACATCAAGGGGTTGTAGTGCTTCAAGGTGTTCTAAGTGCTCAAGAATTCGCGTTGATGTTTTCTTTTGTTTAAGGCTTTCTTCTAGGTTCTTTTGATGTAGATGGCTTTTCTCGTGCTGTGATTTCTTGTATTTCTTGATGTCATAGCCACAAAGGGGACAAGTAATAAGTCGTAGCTGTAGTGTTTTCCTTAACTGTCTTCGTTTCCTTATGATAAAAATGTTTTTGCAACGCTAGGGGATACAATGAACAACTTCTTTATCAATATGAAGACCTTTATCTCTTCCGTTACTGTCATTTGACGTATCACTCCATTACATTAACTAGATTTTTCTAACATGCGTAAGATAATAGCATACTGCTTTAAGAACCTCCAACAGACTATGCCAGCACATTCTATATCTTGGACTTTTCATTACTTCACTAATTTCTCAATCTCATTTAATACTTCTATGTATTTATCCTTTATGTTTACATCATACAGTTTTTGTATGCAATAATAGTGATTACACCTATAGTCAAACCAGTTAATGTTCATGAATATGATTTCTAACAATCTAAATATGAAATATCACCGAGACTACCTTTTACGCAAATAATAACAGGTCCTTCGGGGTCTGGTAAAGGTATAGTGGTATAGTCAGTGAAACTGGATATTTACAGAGATCTGGTTGAAGGAACATATATATATATATATGTAAATGTTTATGTGGTCCCCTTCATTTTCAGTTGATGGCAACGGGTCACCAGTGAAAAAGGTACATTCAGTATAATCTACAGGTTGATTTACAAGTATCTGTTTGATGAATACATACCAGCAGACTTACAAGCAGATCTAAAAAGACACCATAATGTAATTACATACTAGAAGAAGAAGAAGAACGACCATAAGAAATTATTCTCAATACTGGTACTAGTGGATGGTTTTGCTGATTCAAGAGCGTTCTCGTGCAATAGCCCGTATTAAATAATTGTATGTTGAAACAATGGTTAAAGAGTTAGGAGCCGTCTTAATTATGAAATCATCGAAAGTGTTGCTAGAAGTATATAACCTGGCTACCGAAGAGTCTTACATATTTTTCTTTACATTTGATGAACTCAGACATAAATAATCTGTTCTTTGAAGGCTTTGATGCTAAACTAGTTAATTAATGGAACTTACGTTGATAGCAGCAGCTAGATACCCAGATCCAGAACACGGTAACAAAATAACCGGGTAAAAAAAAAACACCTTGCGAAAACGCAAACAGTTGCACAAAGGTCTCACAAACCCCTAAAACCCTAACCGAAATCTTTTTCAAGCCTAAACCCTAAACCCCAAAAGCAATCGGGCTGCCTCACCTTACCCGGAAAGTTGTAAACCGCGTCCATTGTAGACTCCTCCTGACTCACCAAAGTTCAGGGGCAGTTAAAAGTAGGGTGATAAGTAGGCTAACTATATATACTTATAACCCCTGTTAGGGGACTTATAACCCTACTTATAACTACCCATGAACCTCCAAGTAGCAGGGGGTTGAGAGCTTTAGGGCTCCCTAACTACCTGATAAGGGCTCTATGAAAGGGTATTAGGGGGTCCTGGAAGCGTGCTAGGGTTTAGGGCTTTAGGGCTCGTTGAAGCGAGATTGAGGCAACCTCCCCTGGGTGGACGCGGTTCAGGAACGAAGCAGAGACCCTGCACGGTCTGCGAAGCCTGAAAAGAAAATGCGGCTGGCTCTCTAAACGCCCCCCTGATACTCCTCTTCATGAGGGTGCCGAAACTTTCTTTGGCACCCAAACCCTGACCCTAATTTCGAGAACTATTCAGAGGTCCCTTGTTCATTAAGCTATCAGAGCCCCGGCCTGCCGTGCGCCAACATGGGATATCGAATCCCAAAACCCAAAGGCTCCATGTACCCATATAGTAGGTACTTAGGCCTTAAAGTAGCCATAGAGTCCATAGAGGGACAGATGAAGCCTTAGGGAAAGCTGGCATTGTTTTTGCAGCAAGGCCAAGGACTTGCCTAGACCCCTAAACGTAGCACCTTCTTATAGGATGACTTATGTTCTGGTAAGTGTCGTATAATAAGACAATACTGGGAGGTTCAGGGGTAGTTATAAGCAGGGTTATAAGTCCCCTGATATGGGTGATAAGTATAGTTACCCTACTTGTATCCCTACTTACAACCACCCATAAACCTCCAAGTCAGGTAACGAAAGCAAGGTACTGCCCTAAACCCTAAACCCTAAACCGCTTTTGCAGGTCTGGGGCTTAACCTTGCACTCGCATTGAACCCAAGCATCCCAAACGCCAAACCCCAGACCCTAAACCCCACCTGGACCCTAAGGAACCTGCCTTTTTAGGGTTCCCTAATATGATTTCTTTATATAAGTCCTTCAAAAGGTAGGTTACGTGGGGTTAAGGTAGACCCTAGACCTATTATGTATGCCCTAGACGAACCCTCAGGTCCCCACAGATCCCATACCGATCCCTCTTACAGCTCCTTTGAAGAAACCGGTTTAGAAAACCTCAACTACCCATAGATCGCATACCGATCCCTCTTACAGATCCTTCGAAGAAACCCTGTTAGAAACCCTGTCAAATGGCTTAGGCTGGGTTTAGGGCTTACTGTAGCGTTTAGGGTGAACTTTTCCCTAAACTAAAGCCTAAACTTGTCGGGTGTTGGTGGAGGGGCCCCAAGGGCTGGGAGTCCATGTAACAAGGCCTGGTTTAGGGTTTATAGGGTTTAGGAATTAGGAGTTTAGGATTTAGGGGTTAGGAGTTTAGGGGTTTAGGGGTTAGGGGTTTAGGGTTTAGGGGTTAAGGATTTAGGGGTTTAGGGGTTAGGAGTTTAGGGTTTAGGGGTTTAGGGTTTAGGGCATCAGGGTTGTATGAGGATCTACCCTATTTCGATAAGGATGCTTGCTGATGCCAATGCTTGATCCCTGAGGCTCATGTTGCATTTTCTTAACTCCGCAACCCTGGGCGCCTGAAGCCCGTAACCCTGAATCCCAGTAAGCACCTTTTACTTCGACACCCACAGCCCCATAGCCTTCAACCCTAAATCCCTACTGTAGGGGCCGAAACAAATAATTACCCATTCTGTTGTGGGGTTCCCTTACTATACTTATGGTAGAATGGGCCCCAAAACCCTATTCTAATTAATAAGGCCCCTATATTATAGTACCCTTATAGTAGCCCTCATAGCCCTTTTAAGGAACCCTAAACCTTGAAAGCCCGAAACCCTATTCTAATTGTTAAGGCCCAATAGCCTTCAACCCAAAACCCTATTATAAGTATCAAGGCCCCTATACTTTACCCTTAGAGTAACCCTCATAGAACCCTTTGAGCATCCCCCCAAAAGGGAACCCTACTCTGATGATTCAGGCCCCTATATTAAAGCCCCATAGCCTTCAACCCAAAAGTCCCTAGTGTGACAAGAGCTTCGCTTTGCTCCCACGGTTTAGGGTTTAGGGTTTAGGGTTTAGGGTTTAGGGTTTAGGGTTTAGGGTTTAGGGTTTAGGGTTTAGGGTTTAGGGTTTAGGGTTTAGGGTCCTGTCTGGCGGGCCCGAACAAGTCGTCAGAGCCGAAGGCTGTAGCCTAGGATCATCAGACTTCTTGGAGGATCATGGGACTTCGTAAGAAAGGTTATAAGTTCCCATTCTGGGGTTATAAGTAGTTAAAAGCCCTAAACCCTAATCCCTAAACAACCCTAGACCCTAAACCCTAAACCCATAAGTATAGTTACCCTAATAATAACCTTAGTTACCATGATCCTTTAAGTTGGCGACCGGGGGCTCAGATACCAGGATGCAAAAGGATTTACGGTTTGGGATTCATGGTATACCAGGACCCCCCAAGTGCCCTTCAATGGGCTCTGAGATTCCTTATTTAGAGGTAATGAAGGGCTACAATAAAGGGTAGTTGGGGGGTTTAGGTAGGGCTCGGGATTTAGGGTCTAGGTCCAGGTGTTAGGGCTTCAGTGCTAAGCGTGCAGGTTCAACATCAGAAAGCCCAGCCCCACAATGCCTCCACCCAAAACCCGAACATCCCGAACCCGACCCTAAATCCAGAATAGTAGTATGGAAGATCCTGGTTCGGCCGGCCCCCCCCCATCTCTGTGGTGGTGGGTTGCTTCCACCCACCCCCCCCCCTGTGGTGTGGTGCGGTCCGGGATGGGTCTGCTTCCCCCTTCTTTTTTCTGTGGCATGGTGCGGGTTCGCCCCTGCGTTTTTGGGTCTGCTTTGGGTATTTGGTATACTCATCCCTGTGATGACAAAGATGATGACGATGGGGAATGCTCACCATCATCATCATCATGTTTAACTCAAACATCTTAATGTTTCTTTGGTTGGTCGTCGGGTGTCTTCTAACCGCGTGCCTGGCAACGATTATCGCTTTGTTGATCGTCGCCACTATCTTCGTGACAGTTGTCGCTTTGGGGACAATTGCCATAAGGTTGAAATGGGCCAACTGTCACAGGGATCGGGCCGGTCAGGGAACACGGTCCTCGTGACAGTTGCATTTTTTAAGTCCACAGTCACAAGGATCGGACGTGTTTGGGATGCGATCCTCGTGACAGTTGACGGCTTTGGTGGCCTCACGTGTGAATCGTGCCGGAAAAAATTATACCGTCACACGGATCTGGCATCCTTGAGACACGATCCTCGTGACAAAGGACGGCTTGGGGGCCCTCATGTGCAAAAGTGTGTGCAGTCACACAGATTCGGTTCGGGGATTGAGTGGGGAGTGTGGGGGGGGGATGCCATTGGGGGGGCAGGGGGAGGGGGGGGTCGGCGCACCGAGAACCGGGATCATATATGGACCCTCTTTTATAGGGTCCTTAAGAGAGGGTGGTTCAAGGGGGGAGGGTACAAGGGATCCTTAGGGAACCTGAAGGGAGCCTTAGGGAGCACTGGAGAGAACTAGGGATTAGTAGGTTACCTACCCCCCTTGGAACCCTAAACCCTAAACCCTAAACCCTAACTCTTGGCCTGAACCTCTGGCAGCAGGTGGCATTGGCCGGGATGCGCTGCATCGGATGAGCCGTTGGCTGTGGCGCCTGAGCGAAGGCTGGGCTCCTCTTGGGGTTCCGTTTCAAAGGGAAAGCTCAGGGTTTCCTTTAAAGGGATAGCACAGGGTTCCCGTTAAAGGGATCCTTGAAAAGGTTTATGAGGGATCTTTTGTCTTATTGAGTAGAACATAGGGTTCCTGTAAGGGTTCCTTTTAAAAAGGGGTCTATAAGGGTTAGTATAGGGGCGAGGGTTTAGGGATTTGGGGTGCAGGGACTTCGCGTTGAGGGTTTCAGGGTTTAGGGATTTAAGGTTCAGGGACATAGGGTTAGGCTTTCCAAGCAACGACAAAGGCCTTTGGGCCCAAAGACCAAACTATATAATTAAGGCTGTTGGCCTATTTTGAGCCTTACCCTAAACCCTACACCCCTAACCCTAACCCCTAAACCCTAAATCCCTAAACCTTAAACCCCTAAACCCTAAATCCCTAAACCTTAAACCCCTAAACCCTAAATCCCTAAACCTTAAACCCCTAAACCCCAAACTCCTAGGCGTCAGGTGCGGCCTGTGGCTGTGAGGGAGCCGCTGGTGCTCTCGGCTCGGGCGCGAGAGGCGGCAGTGGCTTCGTCTCTGAGAGGTTCACGACCTGTGCCCCGAGACTCCAACATGGGAGTTTCTGAAAATTAGGGGTAATTACCTTATTTCGGTTTCGGGGGGTCCTTATAATAGGGTCCCCTATTTTCGGAAACTCCCATATCCCTTAATTAAGATTATAGTAGGATCCCGAATATGAGTTAAGGAATACCTGTGCCCAGAGGCTCCTCTATCCCTTAATTCAGGAATCTTCCTTAGGGTTCCTTGAAGGGATCTATAAGGGATCGAGGGTTTAGGGTCTAGGGGATTTCAATATCCCTGAATTAGGCTTTAGGGTTTAGGGTGAATTAAGATATAGTAGGATCCCGAATATGAGTTTAGGAAGACCTGTGCCCAGAGACTCCTATATCCTTTAATTAAGGAATATACCTTGAATTATAGTAGGATCCCTATTACGAGTTAAGGAATGGTCCTTAATTAAGGGATATTGGAGTCTCTGGGTTTAGGGTTTGGGGTTTAGGGCATTATTACAGGGCTTAGGGTTGAGGGGTTTAGGTTCGTGAGGCTTTGGCTTTCTTCGGCTGAAACCCTAAACCCTCATAAACCCACGGTTTAAGCAGAAGCCGTAAGCGTGAGCCCTACACGGCTTCGGCTTGCTTCGGCTCTTTCAGAAACCCCAGACTCAAGGATGAAAAAGTTTAGGGTCAAGGGTTTAGGGCAGCTTGAAGCTCTTGCGACTTTTTCCACAATTAAGGAGTTTGATGAAAACTTGGGTTTGTGGGTTGGGTTTCGAACTTTGCGCTTCAAGTTCGGCAAAACATCGAGCAGAAAGCTCTGGGTGTGCATCTGCTGGCTGAGGAAGGGGTACTCGTATTTGCATATGTACTCGTACTCGTGATAGTAGGAATTACAAAATAGCATTAGTATTAGCCCAGGTACTAGTCTTAGTATATTGAATTAGCATTACCCGATGAGTCCAAAGGACCCAACATTAGGCACTCGGGTTTAGGATAGTAGTTATGTAGGTTACTATTTTGGAGAGTATATTAGGTATACTTGGACACTTAGGGTTACTATCCCGAAGGCTCATGTACCCATATAGGGACCCCTTTAAGGCCTAAGTACCTACTATGTGGGTACATGGAGCCTGAGGGTGTTAGTATGACATAGGATGAGTATCAGTGCTACTCTCTCCTGCAATAACCGGGCCCAAAAAAGTTTGAACTTTCTAAGATAGACCAAATGCATAAGGCTCAAAAGTTTAAAGTTCCCCCATTGGCTATCTAAGGTAGTGTTCGTAAACTTACCCTAAGGGTCCATGTACTCATATAGTATATACATTGGCCTCAAAGTACTCCCTATATAGGTATATTGGCCCCAAAGTATATACTATATGGGCACATGGACCCTTAGGGTTACGGCCCCGAGATTATGCGTCGATGCCGTCCAGAGCCCCCAATCCGAGCCCCGGAACCATTGTCCTCAGAACACCCCTCCCAAGGCTGACGTTTCAGGGTTTTCGGGTTTAGCGGTTTTGGGGTTTGGGGGGGTTTGGGGGTTTAGGGATATTTTGAGAGGCTCCGAAGTGTCCCAGCAGGTTTCTGAAGTAGAGTTTAGAAGCTGCCCCCACCCTGTAATAGTGGTATAATAGGAATATAATCGGGCCCTACTATAATCCTTATAGTCACTGCTACAGGGTGGGGACAGCTTCTAAAGTAGAGTTTAGAGACTCTTTATTGGCGTAGGAGCCTTGTCTGGATCAAACTCCTCCTGCTCCCATGGTGCCACTGCGTGCCTCTGGGCCTCGGTGTTCTTGGGGTTAAGGGCTTGGGCTTAGGGCTTAGGGCGTGTAGGGCTTAGGGTTCAGGGTTTCGCTTTCACTGATCAGTCACCAGCACAGGAAACTGGAGGGTATGCGAAGCGGTGTTCTGATAGGTTAGCATTATGTGCGGGGCTTGCAATTTTTTCCAGAATCATGCTGAAACCAAGACTAACGGAACATTGAACGTCTTGAACTTGCACTGATACACTAGGTGGAAATCACGGCGTGTGGAGTTTAGGGGTTTAGGGTTTAGGGTTTAAAGTGTTCTTTCTTTGCAGGGTTATAATGCTGAACAGTGTTCACCGAAGAGCGTCCTGGTAAACAACTTCGGGGCTAACAAGGTTTCATGGCCATTGCCGGTACCATGTGGGAGTTTCCGAAAATGGGGGACCCTAGGCGCCCTTATAGCAAAGGACCCTAAAAGGAAGCTTAATCTAGAGAGCTGTCCATATAGAACCTAGGAACCCAATAAAACACCTTCCCCAGCACTCCAAACTTCAGCGAAATAAACCCTAAACCCTAAGCCCTTAGCTAAGAAACCCTAATAGCCTAAACCCTAGAACCTAAACTCTCAACCCGTGGATCAGGACTGCCAGGACCCTAGCCCCAAAGATCCTCCAAGCCCAAAGGTCTGAACATGCAAACCCAATGGGTCCAAAGTATCCATATAGGGAGTTTCCCAAAAGGGTCCAAAGTACCTTTATAGTAGAATGTAGAGTTTAGGGTTTAAAGGGTCCAAAGTACCTTTATAGTGGAATGTATGGCTTCTATATTATATAAGGAATTACTGTGACGATTTGGGGATGTATGTCCCATAACAGTACCTAGGACCCTTTGGGAAAGAACTCCAAGCCTCAATACCACCGACCGACCGAAGACCCGAGGGGTCCATGCACCCAAATACGGTGGATGATATAAATCCCTAGGGTTCCTTTAAAGGGATCTATAAGGGCACCTGTAAGGGGTTCCTTTAAGGGATCTATAGGGTTTTAAGGTTTAGGGTCTAGGTTGATGATATAAATCCTGCATTAGCTTAAGGACCCTAGAGTATGGGAATCATGGTATATTCCTGATTATGGGTAATGCAGGATTTGGATCATCAGCCGTAGTATATACTTTACTTTGTATCCCCAAACCCTACAAAATAGTAGGTTATGACCCCTTAAGTAGAGGGTAGAGCCCTTAAAGCGGTAGGTCTTCGGATCCCAAGGTAGGCCCAATGTACCTATATATAGCGACTACTTAAGGCCAAAGGTATACATAATATGTGTACGTGGACCCTGAGCGTAAGATCCATGGCATCTTACGCACGATTGCGCTTAAACCCCATACACTACCCAAGGCCCTTGGCGGATAAATTATGGCATAGTTAGAATAAGGCACCCTGGGGAACACTGTCAGCAATTATGCAGGCTTCTGGATTCTATATCAAACCCTGCGCCACCACCCTCCCAAACTCCCGCAAACCCCCAATAAAACCACACTAACACACCTAAACCCCTTCGAAACCCTCAAACCCTCCCCCTAATACTCCAATATAGTAGGTACTTAGGCCTTAAAGGGGTCCCTATATGGCTACTTTAAGGCCTAAGTACCTACATGGGTACATGGAGCCTTTGGGATAGTAACCATTAGGGTCCAAGTACCTAATTATCATATACTCTCCGAAATAGTAACCCTGCTATAACTACTATCCTACACCCCTCAAAACCCCTCGAAACCCCTTCGAAACCCTCAAACCCTCCGAAATAGTAACCTACATAACTATCCTAAACATTCCTAAACCCGAGTGCCTGATCTATACTGAACTCAGAACCCTAGCGAAAATTGTAATTTTATCTGTTTCTTAGGGATTAGAATAACCAAAAATTAGAAATTATTTCTAAGTACCCCCAAGTGTTGGGTCCCCGAAATTCCCCGCCGATTCGCCTCAGCAGTCGCAGTCTCGGCCTCAAGCGAGCTCCGCAACTTGGGATCCTCAAAGGGCCTTGCGAAGTGGGAGTCCATGCTTTTTTGGGTTTCCTTTTCGGGTTTGGGGTTTGGGGTTTTCGGTTTAGGGTTTGGGGGGATATTCCATGTTTTTTCTGGGGTTCCCTTTTCGGGTTTAGGGTTTGGGGTTTTAGGTTTATGGTTCTAACTTTCGTTTGAGCTCGATTTTTACAACTGCAGATCCGATAGGGCTTGGGGTTTAGGGTCAAGGGTTCCTATAAGGGCTGTTTTCCCCTAAGGCTCAAAATAGGCAAAAAAAATATATAGTATGGTCTTCGGGCCCAAAAGCCTTAATATATGAGTCCTTAGAGCCTTGGGGTTCCCCATTTGGGATTCGGGGCTCGCGGTGTTTGGAGTTGAACCGAACGAACCCCCGTGCAATTGCGCAGCATCTCGTTAACTTGTCAGTAGAAGCCTTGGGATCCGAAGACCTACCGTTTTCAGGGTTCTACCCTCAAATTAAGGGGTCATAACCTGCTATTTTGTAGGGTTTGGGGATACAGGTAGAAGAAGCCAGATTTTTTTGTTCAGGGTTTAGGGCTTTTCGGCTATCCAAAACCTACGACATATAAGTTTTGATGTTGACTACGTAGCCACGAGACAGAAGCTTACTGGATCTCCCGAGGAGTCGAAAGCACCCAGTAATTTGGTACTTGGGTTTAGGATAGTAGTTTGACGGTTACTTGGACCCGTAGGGTCTGTAAGCATTCATGGAGGGGCAGTGGGGGCACCGAGACTCGGTGAAGCCCGGGCACCTGTACACATCCTCCAGGTCCAAAAGGGGCTCGTCGTCCATGGTTGGTGAAACACACGTGGCAAAAGCTCGTCTTCCTTTGAGCCATATAAACATGCAACTAAGTAAGTGTGTGTGTGTGTGTGCGTGTGTGCATGAACGGGTCGAAAATGTGTCTGTATATATATATATATATATATATATATATATGGTATGTATATATATATAGAGAGAGAGAGAGAGAGAGAGAGAGAGAGAGAGAGAGAGAGAGAGAGAGAGAGAGAGAGACCAGAGACTCTAATTCCCCCGCCCCCCACCCCTCTGCATGCTGAACACAAATCCCAATCCGAAGATTTCACCCTTTGCCGAAAAAAGCCGCTTCGCCAATCTACATCTGTTTTTAACCACAGCTTCAGCTTCGCCTCATGGCTTGCAGCTCGTGGGCAACCAACTGCACAGAAGCCAAAGCCCAAAGCCTAACAAGCCCTAAGGCTCCATGTACCCATGTAGTAGGTACTTAGGCCTTAAAGGAGTCCCTATGTGGCTACTTTAATGGCTTAGTACCTACTATACGGGTACATGGAGCCTTTGGGTAACAAGATCAGATGTCCCCTCAATGCAGGAAGCACGCCCGCATGGAGCAGTAGGAGCAGCCAGGGACGCCAGCTTGCCACACTACGAAAGCGGTAGTCCTGGACAGCACACGTAGGGCTTGGCGTTTAAGGAAGTTTAGGGCCTTTTGTCTTCTTGACTTCGACATTGCTTATCACCGGTAGTCCTGGATACGTTCGAGAGGTTCGAAACTTGAGGCGCAGCGAAACCAACTCAATCTATGACCCAGCTTTAAGTGGAAGGATACAGTCTCCAACACTTCACCAGAATATTACAGTCATGAACTCCCGCATCGCAGTGTTCTGTGGCTCAACAACTAAGCCCAACACCAAACGTGTCCTGCACCAGACACTTCAAGATGGCTTCTCCCTTCTTCCGTGCTTTTTTTCGAAGGTCTCGCCGCAGCACAGCTGCGATCTTGCCGACCTGCAGGACCCTAAGGGTCCATGTACTCATATAGTATATACATTGGCCTCAAAGTACTCCCTATATAGGTACATTGGCCCCAAAGTATATACTATATGGGCACATGGACCCTTAGGGGGATTTATGATGCTCAGTTCCGGGTGTTGGGGGGTTGAGGCCGCAGGGGGGATCCTGAAGCCTGGAGAGACGGTCTAGCCCTTCCCCGAAAAAAAGGCACCACACTTACCATAAGTTTAGGGTTTAGGGTTTAGTGGTGGGAAAATACACACCATCTATCTCCCTAAACCATAAACATCACTAACTTAACCCTAAAACTCCAAACTCCACATCCCCTTAAAACCCAAACCCCCAACCCCTAAACCCTAAAATCCAAAACACAGAAGCCCAAGCCCCAAACTCATATCATCCATATACCCTGAAGCCCTGAACCCTAAAACCCACGAACAAAAATAGACCCAAAACCGCAAACCCGAAACCTAATCCCTAAACCCGATATACCCTAAACCCTAAACCCTAAAACCCTAAAACCTTAGACCCTAAGTCCTAAAACCAACCTTACAACCTTCAAGCTGCCTCTAAAGCCCTGGAACCCTAAACCCCAAACCTCATAAGAACCCCGGAGCCGACGGAATCCCCGAAGAGCCCAAAGCGTTTTCCAATTCATCTTAACCCGTTTCAAGCCATATGGGAGTTTCCGAAAATGCGGGCTGCCTCATTTGGGGGTCCTTCTAATAAGGATCCTACTATTGAATTAGGGTACCATTTTGGGGTCCCCTATTTTCGAAACTCCCATATTCCTTAGTTCTTATTGCCTTTCCGGCAATACTCCAGGAGCCTGCGAGACCCAAGCCCGAGAGGATTGACCCCAAACTGGTTCCTTGGATCTAATCTAGGATGCCCAGTGACCTCGGAATAAAAAGGGCTTCCTCTCTGGTATTGGGTAACTTTACAAGGAACCTAAGACTACAAAAAGGGACTAAGGGTACTTGTGGGCATCCTAGTATAGAACCCCTATAGATCCCTATAAGGAACCCTTAGGCCTTAAGCCATGTTCCTTAATTAAGGGGTATTTCCAGACAGGGCCCTCAGAGGGATCTGGGGATTATCAGGGGATCCAAAACGAAGGTTGGGGGACTTAGTAAGTACGCTAAAATGGATCCTAGTTGGGGGTATGGTACTTATATGTCAATGAAACCACTATCTACAATTAATTCTCTTACAGAACCCCTGTAGATCCCTTTAACTTAAGTCTCTTAACCCGGCTTGGAAGGTTGGGGGACTTAGTGGGGCTCCTCACAGGGCCCTCAAAGGGATCTATCAGGGGACTGTAAGGGGCTCCATAACGGAGGTAGGGGACTTAGTAAGTATATAGTATGTCGACTTATAAGTACCCTAAAATGGATCCTAGTTGGTGTTATGGTTCTTATAAGTCTAAACCCTAAACCCTAAACCCTAGCTTTAAACCCTAAACCAATAACTACCTACAAAATGTCTCCCGACCGTCCAAGTGGGGTGCCCCTGGTGTTCTGGGATACCCCAAGGTTTAGGATTTAGGATTGAAGGGTCCCAGCATTCATTAATAAACCCTGAGGCTCCAAATAAATAGCCCAAACTAGGTACCACAAAAAAACTGTCGACCCCAAAGTAGGTACTATTTGTATACTTGGAGCTCTAGGGATATGACTGCGGGGCTTTGGGGTTTATGGGTTCATGGTTCACGGTTTCGGTGTTTTTGGCCCATGCGAAAGTTGAGGGTCTGACAGTCCAGGTAGCATTAACACTGTCTCCTGCCACATGCGCCAGGGGCCACGGGTGAAAGACATGGACAATGACAGATTCCAAATCCCCTCTACAGATGGTTCCCCAGCTTCCGAAGAGCCGGGCAAAAACAGAATTCGGACCAAAGCCATTGCGTCGTGAACCATATGAAACATCAGCATGAACAGCAGGACCAGTACCATGACAACACAACAGCTTTGCTTCTGATTCGTTCTTGTGTTTCGTGTGTTTGCCATCGCGATGGCCGGAGTAATTCGGATGCTGGTTGCAATCATTCTTCATACTTTTGGGTTACTGCCTCGGTTAGCTATGCATTTCCAAATTAGTTGCAGTCCAGCCGCCGTGTGAAACAGTATCTCCTTCTCGAAAAAGAACGTGCAGATGCCGAACCTGCGTTGGTCATGCACCGCAGGTCAGCAGAAAGAACTTAACATAGGAGCCTTCATAAGTAGAATAGGGTTTCGGCGCCACTATACTTTAATTATAATGAGGAACCCCCAAAATAGTATAGGTAATTGTTAACGCCCCTACATTACAGTTGTGCACTTGCCACAGGTCCTTTGGACCTATAAGAGCTAGTTACAGCTAGTTTATGTGTTGCTGACAACAGCCACTGACACGCCAAATCCTAAAGTCCTGAACCACCACTCCCAACCGTATTTTTCAAAGGCAAAAGCCAGCATCCGAAACTCACCAAAAAGCCTCAAACTCCGGAACCCTTGCAAGATCCTTACAGTATGTATTACAGAGCACTTGACCACCACATAAGGTAAGGTAGGTTCCCATTGTAGTTAGATTCTCCTTGTTGCAACCAATCCCGATGCATACCCTAAACAGTCCTAAACCCCAAATCCTTGAAGCCCAAAGCCAAAGCCTATCCAGGACCGTGATCGGGTTGTTTGTAGGGCTTCCCGATCAAGAAATCTCAAAAGAAGACAAAACATGTAACGCAGCTTGTTTAAAAAAACTCGAGAACCACCCTATCAAGAATTCTCAGAATCAACAGTCAAATAACAACCCTTTGGACAAATCCTGAAACCGAAAATCCCCTCTGCGATGCCCCTGAAACCGAGACGGAGGAACACGGACTTCACCAGCTCAAAGACCTTCCAAAGGCTTCGGCTTAAGGTTTCAGGGGGCTTACATAGGGTTTTGGGGTCTAGCTCTTTCTTCATAATGGTTTTTTTCTTAAGGTTCAGGGTTTAAAGTCGTTTAGAGTATGGGATGTACGGTTTACATGTGTTGGGGTCTATCATTTTTAACAAAGAGCCTCGTTTCCGTCCAGCAGAAGAGGGTTTAAGCTTCAGGGTTTTGGGTTTGGGATTAGGGTTTGGGGCTTCTGGTGTAATTACTTTTTGAGGAATGTGGTCAGATCTTTCGTGCAGGGTTTGGGGCTCAACATGATGGTTTGGGGTTCAGCTACTTTGAGGAGCAACACAGCTGCAATGCTATCCTGGTCGCGGGACTGGAAAAGGGTGCATCCTAAGAGCTTGCGGCGATGGGGTTGGACTTGTGGCAAGGATGGGCTTCGGATTTCTTGTTCGGGGTGTGCCCACATAGTACATATTTTGACCCTAACGTGCCTATATATACGGACTATATTCAGGCCAAGTATATACTTTTGGGCTCATGGAAAAAACACCAAATGTCAGCTACATTTTACAATGCTGGCTGTTCCTACGGCTGTAATTTGCAGTATGTATGAACCTTCTATTTATGGACAGAGGTGAGGTGAGGTGAGTTGTCGACCGAAGCACGAGCCTGGCCTAACAAAAGGCAGCCCTTCCGGCGCAAGGCCTAAAGAGGAAGCCCCAACAACACGACAAACAGGAACAGCAACAGGAAGCACAAACGCGAAACGAACGAAAAGAAGCGGAGGTGACAATTGCACAGCGAGCAGCTGCTGCAACGATACGGAGTACCGCGCCAGATTGGAGCTGCAATGACGCAGCAACGGGCGCGGCCATGTGGCTCCATTTTAACATCCCGCCATACATCGGCCACGTATTGCCGCACTGCCATTAATGCCACCCCAGCACTGCGCGGGTCGCAATGGATGTCAAGACGCCCAGCCACATTCGGCTCCACATTATGCGAGTCCTCTGGGCGTCCACCCGATGATCCCCTCCTGCCTGTCAGTAGCAGCCAGTACCAGCACCCATGTACCCGCGAGTACTCTAGAAACTTGCCCCTCGTGAAGCAACCAATCCGAGGCAACTAACGTACCAGCTGGACATTAAACCGGGTTCCGATGCTGCAAGCGGAGCTCCAGACCGCCTCGTAAAACAATCCATACTGAATAGGCAGCGATCATGTTTCCTCCTGCCCACAATGTGTATTCCGGCCACCTGTCAGCAACAGTAGCGATAGTGGAAAACGGTCCCCACAATCTGTAACCCGGTTTGCACACCAAGCGGGCACGCTTACACAGATGATCCGCGACGGGCTTGATCGGGATGCAGGAAAGAATGGCCAGAATGTTTGCGTCTCCCTTCCTAGATGATAGAGGATGTATTCGGGCAATGGAATTGCAAAGATCGCTGGCTTGGTTGCGGACCTTCTTGATCCAGTGAACAAAACAGCCTTCGCTCATGCGCCAGCGCATAATCACCCCGCTTCAGCGTGGAGGACGCCAACGTTGACGCCGACTGTAACCCCGTCAACTTGGAAATTCCGAGAGGGTTGCCGCTGAGGTGGGTGTGTTTTAATGGGCTCAGCTCCTGCACAAAAGGAAGCCGTGAGTGGCAACTCCCCACCGCCAAATAAAAAATCCAGGTCGAGAAACAAGTCTTAAGTGCGGAGATGAGATCCTTTAAAAAAACGACATGCCATCCCCGGCCGACAAGCTCGTGGGCACAGTCCTCTGCCAGCAATGAGCTCGCATCTTCTGCAACCTCCACGAGGTGTGACTAACTGCAGCGAGTAAGTCCACACTCTCTGCCGCTGTGGGCACAAGCTTCTCAGCGACAGAATTCCATGATGGGGAATAGGCTTGTTATGCTGGTTCCACCAGAACCTATGTATAAGCATTGAGCCAATGCTTTATGGGCATGAAATCGGGTGGCACCGTCGCTCCACGATGGTTCCAACTTGCTGTTGGAAGAGCTGCTCTTCGGCTGGAAATGGGGAGACTTTAGAAGCTGCCCCCACCCTGTAATAGTGGTATAATCGGAATATAATAGGGCCCTACTATAATCCTTATAGTCACTATTACAGGGTCGGGGCAGCTTCTAAGGGAGACCCTCCCCAACTGAAGCCTTAGTGCCGCCTCCAGGGTCCTCCACCAAAACCCAGCCAGCGAGAAACCCCAACGTGGACCCGGAGGATACTTATGGACAGATATAGGGTTAGCCTAAACCCTAAACCTAAACCCCTAAACCCCTAAACCCTAAACCCCAAAACCCTAAACCCTAAACCCGGTTAGCGTTCAATCTGGGGCTGAAGCCGCTCCTGGGTCAAACATCAACCCAACCCAACCCTGAGGCTCTAAGGACTCATATATTAAGGCTTTTGGGCCCAAAGACCATACTATATAAGGCTTTTGGGCCATTTTGAGGCTTAGGGCAAGCGCAAACCACTTATAGCGCGAAAAAAACACTTAACCCCAAACCGCGAGCCCGAAAGCTGAACATCCTGATACCCCTAGAAAATACTCTGTACCCTAAACCCCAAACCCAAAACCCCCTAAACCCCTAAAGCCTGAGCCCTCGGAGAGCCGCCTCCGTTGGCCAGGCGCCGTCCTTGAGTTTCAACTCATTTGGGCGGCGCGTTCTCCGACGGCTGTGCAGGAACCTTGGTTTGGGGTGTAGGGATTATAAAGAGTTTAATCAAAGGGGCAATCATGGCTAGAACAAAGCCTTGGGTTATACTGAGATCGCGAACAGAATTAAGTAAAATGAAGTATACAAGTAGGGCCTAATGCGTAGTGTGTTGTTTCTGTTCCGTTGGTTTGAGGCGGGCGATGATTTCAGGTCTAGGACTCTGTCCACTGTTTGAGGGTTTAGGTTTTACAGGACACAGGGCCAGGGACAATGCTTCGGGAGACGGTTTTGGCATCAGGGCTGACGGCTGCCTTCAGGTGGTTTAGGGCTAATTCTTTAGGTTCTCTGTACTTTACGGTTTGGGGCATCGGGTTTGAGTCTGTTTTTCCGTCTAAAGTTTAGGATCTAGTGATGCTAGTGTTGAGGGTAATTAGCCGGAGCTGTATTCCTTGGGCCAGGGGTTTGTGGAATCTCCGTATCGACCACTCAGCCCAAGCAGCAAGGGCAACAACGATACGGTGTCTGCACACAAGACTGATGCACGCACGTTGACGGATCTGACTATATTAAAGTAAACAGCCCGTAGGCCCAGAGAACTCGAAGCTACACAGCATATTGTCAGATGTAGAGCCGCGTAACCATAGCTTCCACGTATATAAAGCTCGCAGAACAGAACCTGCTAGATATGGCCTCAAACGACGCTGGGACACTAAGAACAAACACATCTAAGAACCAAGCGACATTCCAACGACACCTCAAAATCCTGAACCCAAACCCTGAACCATTGCAGCGGAGTCAGCCAGGACTTCAAACCCAAACCCTCAAGCTCACAAGCATTTGACCCCACAACTCCAAACCTTTACGCCCTAATTAAGATCCGACAGTCCGAAAGAGTTAGATTGCCCGTCTACGAAGGCCCTGATGAATCCTGAGAGAATCCCTAAGAAACCCACAATTAGTTGATGCAAGTTCAATAACTCAGCACAGGACTCAGAAAAGGTAACCCTAAACCCCAAACCCCCCCTTAAACCCCGTAAACCATTACACCCTAAACCCCTAAACCCTATAAACTATAAACCCTAAACACCCTAAACCCTAAACCCTAAACCCTAAAAGCTTCCCTTGCGAGCCTGCGGAAACAAAAGCCGAGCAACTCCTTAGCGCCTGCGTCTGTCTGCGCAGCATCGTTGAGCCTTGTTCAGGGGTTTAGGGTTTTAGGCTTTATGGGGGTTTAGGGTTTAGGGCTTTAGGGTTTTAGGATTTCGGATTTAAGGTATAGGGGTTTAGGTTTCTCAAAAATGCTTGCTATGTCTTGTTGAGAGTTCTGTGAAGGTTCTGGGGGTTTAGGGTGCTGGGGTTTGGAGGTTTAGGGCTTGCGTTGTTGGATGTGGAGTCAAGGGTTTAGCGAGCAAGATTCAGGTAGCTTGGGCGTGGGAAGTCCCCCTCCGTAAACCCACCCGGCCAGAAAGGATTGAAACCTTTTAGGCTTTCAAGGTTGAGGGTCTCTTGCTTGCCTTATGGCAACCTAGCAAGCGAGCCTTCTTAGTAAATTAAGGGTTTAGGGTTCTAGACTTAGAGCTTGCCGTGGATGATTCAAATCCTGCATTACCTTAAGGACCCTAAACTATGGGAATTATGGTATATTCCTTGTTGTGGGTAATGCAGGGTTTATATCATCAAACGTTGTAGATATCACAAATCAACCTTCCCCGAAATCGAACGACGGTCCACGCCTGGATTTCCGCCGCTTCGTTCGTGCAGTGTGGCTGGAATGCAGGCGCAGGGGTGCGCTGTCCTCACAGGCGACACGAAATCTTAATATAGGGGCCTTAATAATTGCAAAAAGGTTTTGGGGCCCATTATACTATACTATACTATACTATACTTATATTATATATAATAAGGAACCTCCAAAATAGTATTGGTAATGGCCCCTGTAGTACAGAACTTGTCATCTTCTCACACCCTTAAAGAAGGCTGGTACGTTGAAAGTTGAAACTATCGTCAGAACAGCACCCATCCATCCGTACCCAATGTACCCGGACCCCAGCGAATATACCTTTAAATCGTATTAGGGATCCTGCCATACTTGAACGTATAATCTTCAATTAACGGATATCGGAAGGTCTGGGTGAACCTGCAGCTCGTTATTGCAACCCCACGGCCCCAACGCAGATACTCAGGGTTCAGAGTCCGAGGGTTTAGAGTTTAGAGAGGGTTTAGGATTTCGGGAGTCGTTTTTATACAGTGTCTATACATATAGACGTATACAGAAAGAGTATACCTCACACACATATACACATACATATATATATATATAAATATATATATAAATATACATACTTATTTATGTGTGTATGGGAAGTTACGAGCTTCGGGTTATGGAGGAGCAGCAATTCTACCACACAGGCAACGGAGCTTCTCGGGTTCGGCTTAAAGAACGCATCCGAAAGACGGAATCCAACCGACAAATGGTGTCTAGTTTAGGTTGAGGGTTCATGGGGTGGGGGCTTAAGGTGCAAAAGAAGCCACAAGACAGACGACTCGCTAGAATGACAAATTCGCTCGAAGCTTTCGAAAGGCTGACGGAACCGTGTGAGGTGGGAAACCCTAACCCCAAACCCTGAATAACCTACCTTTTTTTTGGGTTCCTTATTATGATTGCCTTATAGAAGTCCCTAAAAAAGGTACGTTATTTGGGGTTAAGGTAACCCTCAACCCTGAAACCCTAAGCGTTTGAACCCTTCCTGTAATCAGGCGTAGGAGATCGTGGACCCCCTCAGTTCCAAACCCAAAACGCTCTTAGCCTCAAAAAAAAATTAAACCCTTTGGGAGTTTCCGGAAATTGTGGTTACCCTATTTTGGGGGTCTTTATAATAAGGATCCTACTATTTAGGGTACTACATCAGGGTCCCCTGTTTTTGGAAACTCCCATTTATATCAGGCTAAACGGCTGCAGCCAGCTGTAGTTGTTCAGTCGCGCTCCACAAGCGCCTACAATATCCATGATTTATAAGCAGGATTCCCAGCACGGCTTTAGGGATGTGTTTTCGTTCCTAAACCCTAAACCCTCCTAAACCCTAAACCGTCCTAAACCCTAAACGCCCCTTTCTCCAAACATCCAGGCGCTCCCAGAAGGCTTTAGGGTTTAGGGTTAGCAATATGGGAGTTTCCGAAAAATGGGGACCCTAATATAGTACCCCAAATAGTAGGATCCCTATAATAAGGAACCCCAAAATAGGTACCCCCTATTCTCGGAAACTCCCATATGGAGAAAGAACTAATTAGCCTGTACACAGCCCTGAAATTCAATCAGGCCTTGAGTACGTACAAACCCACCAGCACTCTCGACAATTAACGGTTCAAGTCATCCAGCATTCTTAGCTTGTGCTAGGCTGCACTCTTGTAGTTGTAGTAGCAGAAGTCAGCGTTCATATCGGGAACCATACACAGAAACACTCCCCAAGGCTCCATGTACCCGTATGGTAGGTACCTAGGCCTTAAAGTAGCCATGTAGGGACCCCTTTAAGGCCTAAGTACCTACTATATGGGCACATGGAGCCTTAGGGACTAATCCCCGAACTCTGAAAGACAAAGAAACACTAAACCCCGAACCCCTAAACCCTAAACCCTACACCCTAAACCTGAAACCCTAAAACCCGAACCCTGAAACTGAAACGCGCCCGGGTGCGAGGAGCTCTCCCAGTCTCTTGGTGGCACCCTCGGCAAGGGCTCATGAAGTCCATGATCCCACTTAATCCCAAAGGGTGCAAGGTACCTGTATAGTAGAATGTAGGGTTTCTATATTAGGAATTACTATTATGATTTGGGGAAGTATCCCCCCATAACAGTAAATAGGACCCTTTGGGAATGTAAGGGCCCTCCATAATTGGAACAGGGTTATCCTGCTCTTGTGAATCTAGGGGTTTAGATTATTGGATTTTGGGTGTATAGTAGCCAGAAAGTTGGGACATGGGTCCAGGAGGATTAGTGCTATGATCGCTTATACTTTACCTTAAGCGCATGAGGATGCTGATGTTCCAACTTTCTGGCTCCTACAATAAGGGCCCTCCATCATTGGAATGGGGTTCCCCTTTAAGGGGCTTCTTTAACGGATGCTGCAAAAGCTATGACGGTTATGATAAAGGTTGCAGTATAGGTGCCTTGGCTTTAGAAGTAGGTTCTGCGGTGTATTTTACTATATTATAATTGTATTTAGGAAAAATTGGATATTGCTACTACTGTAATGTCAAAATTCCGTCACCTACAAGCTTACAGTTCTGATCCCAGGTTTCCTCCCTGCTTCTCGGATCTAGGGTTCGTCTGGGTCTCGGGCTTCCCTACGAGTCCAAAGTATTTCATACCCTGGTACACACGTTTAGTACAGTAGTTCTGCACGTAAGCATTTTTTGGGGTATATGATAAGTCAGTACTTGGCCCCACCCCGTATCCTGAACCCCAGATCCTCTTAAGTAGGCCCTAGACCCTGGACCCTAAGGAGCCTACCTTTTTAGGGCCCCCTAATTATCATTTCTTTATATAAGTCCCCAAGAAGGTAGGTTATTTGGGGTTAAGGTAAACGCTGAACCCTACCTAGACCCCCCAACTAAGTACCTGTCCTTCTAATACACCCTAAATCCTCACTGTTCTGAACCAGACACCCTAAACCTTGAGCCCCTATTACTTTCACCTTTAAAGAAACCCTGAATCCCTAAACCCTAAACCCTTGTAGTACCCTTATAGTATCCCTTTCAGGATCCCTTTGAAGGAGCCCCTATAAACCTTGAGCTCTACTGTTGGTGATATGAATCCTGCATTGCCCATAATCAGGAATCTACCATAATTCCCATAGATTAGGGTCCTTAAGGTAATGCAGGATTTACATCATCCACAGTATTACTTTCAGTCCCAGTCGCCGGCTCCATCTTTGGGGACCGGTTGCTCAGAGCCTTCATGGGCACATGTGAGAAGAAGAGCTTCCTGCCGGCGATGCTTCGGGAGGGTTGGGTTTAGGGTTTAGGGTTTCGGGTTTAGGGTTAGGGTTTGGGCTTTAGGGTTTAGGGCTAGGGTTTAGGGTTAGGGTTTTGGGTTTTGGGCTTAGGGCTTAGGGTTTCGAGTTTAGGGGTTTGGGTTTCGACTACTTTGAGGCCAAAGTATACTATCTGGGCACGTGGACCCTGAAGGTTAGGTTCTACGGACGTTTGGCACAGGGCTTGGTGCTTGGCTCCAGGGCTTAGCACTCACGGCTGAGGGTTCAACATTTGGAAGTTTTCAGAAGATAAACGCCAAACTCCTTTTTCCTCATTAAACTAGAAGATAAAGGACCCCAAACTCTTCTATCCTTATTAAACTGAGCAACCGTATTATTATCAGTACACGCAAAGAGGAGGCCCTCATTTTCTGAACACCGGGTTAGGCTAAGGTTCGAGAACCTATAGCCTCGGAGTTTTGATACAATTATTATCAGCCCTCGAGAAACTCAAGCATGAGATCAAGCGGCGTAGTTTAGCGAGCCGTCGACTGTAGGGATTTCTCAAACAGTAGACCCTACCTATAGTCTTCATTGTAGTTCCTCTTTTTGGTTGACCAGTTTTATGGTTAGGATCCTATAATAGAGATTTTGGTTAATCCCAAAAAGGAAGTACAACGGAGACTATAGGTAGGGATGTCTCAAACTGTAGACCCTAAACTCCAAAAGTCGAGGGCTTTCGGGTGTAGGGCTTGGGGAGTCAAAGCTGGGATGTAGGGAGCGATGTGCAGCGAGGCGCAATTGTATATAGGCTGGGTCAATGCTGCCTAGACCCAAGAGTAACCCAGGCATAAAAAGGATGCCCTTTTTGGTTTAAAGGGGCTTATAAGGGAACCTGAACCCTAAAAAGGGAATAAGGGCCTACTCTGGGTCCTAACCGCACATTTGATCCTCAAGGTAAACTCGATAAGCCGGCGCTGCAACTTGTGCCTTCACCTTCCTAGAAGCAGTAAGGGCGATCGCGGCGGCAGCTCTAAGTTTCTAAGTGTTCTTGGAATTAAGCATACGTAGGGCTCAGCCTGCCAATGCCCTGGGGTTCGGCACTTTAGTTCTAAACACATGTGCGATCGATGGAAATTACAGTGGCTACTATCACATAAAATGGTGATATCTTGGACTGAAGGCCCCTGTAAACCCTAACCTTAACCCTGAATAACCTACCTTTTTAAGGTTCCTTATTATGACTTCCTTATACTATATAAAGAAATCATAATAAGGAACCTTATAATAAGTCCTAAAAAAGACAGGTTATTCCGTTGAGCTTGGGTACGGCGGCTTCGACATGCGGGTGCTGGTGGCACACAGCGTGTCCCTAAAACTGCCTTCTGTCTCTGTACAACCCCAAAGGGTCCTAGCTGCTGTTATGGGGGATACTTCCCCAAATTAGAATAGTAATTCCTACTGTGGAAACCCTGAATTCTACTATAAAGGTACTTTGGACCCTGTGGGCAACCCGAACAGAGACCCCATGGGTCCGGTTTTGATGGTTTAGGGCTTAAAGGCTTAGGGCTCAGGGTGGAGGGTTCAGAGTTTAGGGTTTAAAGGCTTAGGGCTCAGGGTTTAGGGTTCAGAGTTTAGGGGCTAAAGTTTAGGGTTTTGGGATGCCGGAAAACAACAAGAACTATCCAAGCCGGCTGCACACTGTCCCTCACACACGTGCATTCAAAGCAAAACAACCGAACCCAAAACGGAAATCCATCTCAAGCTTAGGCCGCGAAGCTGCAGACACTAGTTCCTTAGCCTTTGCTGAAGAGCAGACAAACTCTAGCGCCTGGAGGGTGATGCCCTGCGAGGGCTTAGCGGTGGTGACCGCTTGCCAGCCAGCGCGGGGCTTAACGGTGTCCGCTTGCCAGCCAGCGCCGGGCTCGGCGGTGGTGTCCGTCTGCCAGCCATCGCAGCTGTCGAACCGGACTTGTCTTTGGATTTCATGACGGTGCTGTAAGCTTCGTGACTACTGGAGTCGGGACTTGACCTTGGGTTCGGCTAACTGTTTGGGTGTGTCTGTGCGTGCGTTTGTGTTGTGCTGAGTTGGGTTTCCACAGATATCTGATGACTCGGAACAACTCCGTATATGCCTCTGCCTAACGGCCAAAAAAATTCAATTTTGTGAGCCATGGAATCGTCGTGACGCTTCACGTTTGCCGGGGCTGGCACGTGGATCTGCCGGAAACCACAGTCAATCTGAACAGAGCAGCATAGCCTCTTCAACGCTAGCGCGACGTCCCAAACCGCAAACACCATCCAGCGGGGAGCTTCAGAACATACCCTAAGGCTCCCTGTACCCATATGGTAGGTACTTAGGCCTTAAAAGGGGTCCCTATATGGCTACTTTAAGGCCTAGGTACCTACTATATGGGTACATGGAGCCTGTGGGAATGAGGGAGCATCTTATGGACTCAATGGAATCCTTGGGATCCGAAGACCTACCGTTTTGAAGGGTTCTACCCTCTAAGGGGTCATAACCTACTATTTTGAAGGGTTTGGGGATACAGGATTGTATAAGAAGAACTTGCAGTTGCGGCCTTTCGGATTGCAGGCTGAAGCCGTCATCTTTCTGTTCAATCTCCTCTGTTCAGGCTTTCCGAGTTAACCTTTCAGGTCCATGCACCTTGCAATGACACGCCAAATTCACAACACAGGGATCTGCGGATCTTGGACCCTTGCACGAAAGTTCCCTAAAGCTTGAACCCTGAACCTCACGAGTTCAGGGCCCCAACAATGAAAAGGCTTACCAGCGACCCGAAGCATTCGATTCCAGCACATGAATCCGAAACCCTAAACCCCTACTAAACCCTAAACCCCAAACCCTAAACCCCAAACCCCTAAACCCTAAACCCTAAACCCCACACCCTAAACCCTAAACCCCAAACCCTAAACCCAAATCCCACAACCCTCAAGATCCTGACCTCGAACCTTTCCCTGTCACCTCTCCGACACCCCAATCCCAAGACTCCCACAACCCGAAGCCGCCTGACCCCAAACTCCTCCAGGCCCAGAAGCCCCAAGCTGGCGGCTAAGGTGTAGGGTGTACCTTAACCCTGAATAACTTACCTTTTTAGGGTTCCTTGTTATGATTCCTTTATATAATAAGTCCCTAAAAAAGTACGTTATTTGGGGTTAAGGTAGGGTTTAGGGCCAGAGTTGGGAAACAACTGCCCGTCTGCAGAATCCGGCAGGACGAGGCACATTCAGAGAGCCCAATAACCGTTGCAAAGAACACTCCTGACACCAAAACATGAAAACCCTCCCTGTGTCTCTGATAAACATGTATGTATTTGGCTTAGATGCGTTACCTGGTAGCGTGGTATGACCCCCCTGGGCGGCGGTTTTTTCACACATAACGTTTACAGTAAACCCTATAAAGTTGGAAACCGGATTAAGGCCACATAGTGCTGGGATTCCCGATACATTTCTCTGAAGGATTGAGGCTATTTGGTTTCCAACTTGTGGGCTTATGCTGTAATTCCTTCCATGGCCAACTACTATATGGGTACATGGAGCCTTTGGGTTAGAAGCCAGAGAATAAAACAAGGAACCCTCAGACATCGAATGATACGGATTCTTCTGTTTGTCTCGAGAATTGCAGAAGCACAACTACTATACAGTATAGGAGCCAAATCTAGAATGATCGGGTTTGGATGTAAAAATACTTCAACTTCACATGGGGGCTACAGGGGAGTATGAATCTTACTAATAATCGACATTAGGTACCCCCCCCCCATGTTACACAGCTTTTCGAGCCTCGACAAGAGCAATGCGCCAGATGGCCATCTCGGTCATTGTTTCTTCTTTCTTACTTCATAAGCTCTTTTTAGGGGTTGGGGTTTTACTCTTCAGGGACTAGACTCGAGTTTAAGCCCTTTTAAACCCGTTACTGTTTCGGGTTTATAGGGCTTGAACTCGAGTATGGTCCCGAAAGAAGCGTCCGAGGACCGGAAGCCAGACTCGTGGACAATAATTGGGGATTTCCCACAAGAGGGTACACATTGTGGTTGTGGTTCCGATACACAGAAGAAAAAACAAGTCGGACATATTGAAGGTACCCCGGAAATGCCCAAATCGGCACAATGCGCGGAAACACGACAGCCAAATCCGACCATCTGAACACTGCCCCTAAATCCTAAACCCTCATGCCTAAACCCTAAAACCTAGACCGCCAACTGAACCCTCAACACTGACCTTTCAGAATCTATTTTTGTAGGGTCGCCATAGAAAACATAGAACAGAATGTCCACACATCCTGCAAAAGTAGGCCCTGGTGGGTTAAGGTACACCTGACTTCCCCGAATGCGGCCCAGGAAACACCAAACAACCCAAGGAGCAAGCCCTCGCAAATCCCTGGTCTGTATTGCCCTATGAAGATCTCTTAGTGGACTCCTATTAAGTTCGCGACAAGCACTCTTGTAAATCCCTTGCAGTAGTCCTCCACCCAGCCCCTACTAGCACAAAACCCTGAACCCCAAACTCGAAACCCTCAACAAAAACGCACCTCGCGGGCCCCTGGTCACTGAGGCTCGTCTTGGCCTCAAAAACTTTCTGACTCCGAAAGTGGCATTTTCAGGGGTGAAGGTTTGTTTATGCTTTTGTTCGGTCTTTGGTTTCGGGGTTACGGGTTCAAGTCTTCTTCTTGTCATCATTCTGGTCTTGATTCTTCCTTTCGCTTTTACTATGTTCGAAGTTCAAGCATACGGGGCTTAGGAATCAAAGTTTGAGCATCGGCTTGATGAACTCTACTTTAAGTCAAAGGGTACAAAGTACCCTTATAGTAGAATGTAGGGTTTCTATATTAGGAATTACTATTATGATTTGGGGAAGTATCCCCCCCATAGCAGTACAAGGGACCCTTTGGGACTTTAATTCTTGGGGCTTCCTTTGAAGTCCTTTGGACAGACAGTGCTCAGGATGGCCCATCTACGTTTAGGGGGTTTGTTACGTGGAGGATCCTCGGAGTTAGTAAGTATGGTATGGCTATAAGTACCTTAATTGGGGTTATAAGTAGCTATAAGAAAAGTTACCAGATTAATTGGGGTATAAGTAGTTATAAGTATAGATACCAGATTTATAACCCCAGTTACTAAGTCCCATGATCCTTGAAGTAGACACGAACACACCCCAACAATGAGAGGGGGTCTCCTTTCGGGTTTGGGCCGAGACGCCTAGAGTTTCAGGGCTTGGGTTTTGCAGTGTCGGGTCCACGAAGACGCGACAAGTACCGAAGAAGAAACCTTCCTCAGAAAATTTCACGATTCGATGAGACTCTCCGAGAAGACGCGGAGCCTCATCTAGACAGAGGTGCACTGTACCTTCTTCCCACAACACCAAACCTAAACTCTAAACCCTTAACCCTAATTCTCCATCTCTGGATCTTAAACTACTTTTGATTGCCCTTGCAGCAATCTCTGAAACCTGATGCCTCAGCACTTCGTTCTGAGGCCCCGCGCCCAGCGGGGCTCAAGCATGGTGATCTCGAAAAGCTACTAAGAATGGCCAAGGCTGGTTTGATTTGGGAGTCTTTCAAGGCTTTGTCACAACGTAAACTATTGAGCTTCTGTCGCATTTACACGCAGT
The DNA here is from genome assembly GCA_905221615.1 of Symbiodinium sp. CCMP2592. NCBI lineage: Eukaryota > Dinophyceae > Suessiales > Symbiodiniaceae > Symbiodinium > Symbiodinium sp. CCMP2592. The sequence goes on along the minus strand of CAJNDT010000824.1, from coordinate 610,820 downwards.
GTGTCGACTTGGCACTGGCCGTAAACCCTAATTAGAACCAAGTTCTCGTTCCTAGACCATTCCCAACATATTCCGTCTGACAAGCGCCACGCTTCATCGATTCGAGCCAGAGGATGTGGTGTGGCGAGGCTGCTTTGCGTGCGCGAAGCTCCCGGACTGTTGACTGTTGCGATGTCACCCCCGAGGTCTGAGCAGGTTTAGGGTTTACCCAGAGGCCCCAAAGTCGTTCTTTTTTGGGGATTACCTTATAGGATTCTATATGCGAACCCCAAAAAGGAACTACTTTGGGGCCTTTGGGTATAGGGTTTAGGGTTAGGATAAAAGGGTTAAAGCTGTTGGGCTTTGTGGGTAGGGTTTCTGGCTTCGGGCTGCCAGGGTCTTCTAACTAATAACAGCTGGCATAAGTATCGTACAGGTATAACCTGATACTTACAAGTACTATAACTACTATACCCGGATTGAAGGGAGCACAGTGACACAGTGTTCGGCCCTCAAAGTACTCTAGCCTGCATCCTAGAACCTGTTCCGCTGGCTATAGTTATTGGCAGCGCAACAACATATGACCGGCGATGGGGTTAGTATGATATGACGAATCGTATTATTTGCGATTGGCATTTCTAGCAGTGAAGACTTTCCGACCAAGAGACAATGGGGCAGCCCGAATCCACGCCGCATCAGGGTCTTACAGAAAAAGCTCAAGACCCACTTTCTGTCGGTTCTGCACTCGGCCTATAACCATATCCGTTACCAGCATGATACCGCAAAAACCAAAGAAGAGCTTTGACAAATGTCTGTCGATAGAGCGGGGCAAAGGAGGGAGTTCCCACCTGTTGAAGCGCCGATTGTGCCTCAGCTTCCGCCGGTTTCTGCACTTAAACAAAGCTTTGGGCAAAAGAGGTTTCAGGGTCTGCCCCTAGACCTCCAAACCCGTAGGCTAAACCCGATACCCTACCTTAACCTACCAAAACCTACTTTTTTGTAGGTTCTTATTATAAGCCCCAATATGGAATTTATAAGGGCCCTACAAACAGGTAGGTTTTGGTAGGTTAAGGTAAGCCCCTGGGACCTTAAAGGGCTAAGCTTCCAGGTTCAGAGCCGAGGTCTGGGGTTCGCAAAGCGAAGGTCGCCTATCAAGGCTTCAAAGAGACTCCAATATCCCTTCCCAAAGGGTCCAAAGTACCTTTATAGTAGAATGTAGGGTTTCTGTATGGGGAATTACTATTATGACTGGGGGAAGTATCCCCCATAACAGTACATAGGACCCTTTGGGCTTGATTAAGGAATATACCTTGAATCATATTTGGGGATCCTACTATAATTTAAGGTATATTCCCTAATTAAAGGATATTGGAGTCTCTGGGTTCATCTTCGAGCTGCGAAACACATGGGTGGTTGTCAAAATTAGGGTCCTTTTTTGGGTCAAATAGGCACCCAAATTTAGGGTAACCAAAAAAAGGCCTGATTTTTGAGAACCTAACTCTAAACCCTAAGCCCAAACTACGAAGCAGAAACTTTGGCGGGGAAAGGATGGTTAAGCCCAAAACCCTAAAGCTATGTCTGCCAATGAAGGACGCAATGTAGCAGTCCTTTTGCTTGCTTGTGCACCTGCTTCGCAATGCTGCACGGCATTGTCACTGTCGAAAACCCATGATGTGCCGTTGCGATGCAAATCCCAAAGGCTCCATGTACCCATATAGTAGGTACTTCGAGCTTAAAGTAGCCATGGAGGGACCACTTTAAGGCCTAAATACCTACTATATGGGTACATGGAGCCTTTGGGAATACCACTCGGAAACAGAAGAAGCTGATGACCAATGTAGTAGCAGCCGCATGGTCGTCACAAACACCCAGCATGTTTAACCCCTATACCCTAAGTCGTATGTATTCCGGGTGCCTGTCCTTCTTCTGCTACAAAAAGGACTCCAAAACGTTGATTGTCTGACATTTGTGGTTGCAGCATCGACATCAACCTCACACTGAAATTCGGGCGCATAGTTCGAGGATCACAGCAGAAACCCTGCTCAAATAATCAGGCCTCCTCTGGACAACACAAAAGCCCACCTAAACCCTACACCCTAAACCCCTAAACCCTAAACCCTAAACCCTAAAGCCCTAAACCCTAGAACCCTAATCCCTGAACTTAATTAAACCCTATACGTAACCCTAAACCTAAACCCTGTAACCCTGTAACCCTATAAACCTGTACAACCCTAAACCCCTAAACCCCCTAAACCTAAAACCCATATCCCTAAACCTTTTACCCCCAAAGGGCCCTAAAACCCTAGGGACCCCTTAGGGGAATCCTTAAACAAACAAAGCCCTTAAAGGAACCCAGAGCCCTAAACCCAAAACAGCTGGCCGTGCCTTCCCGTCGGCCCTGAGGAGAGTCCACCCCTCGCCTTTGGAAGTAGGGGGTCGGGGCTGTTGGGATAGAGTTGTAAAATATAGGGGCATGAATAATTGGAAGAGTGTTCTGGGGCCCATTACACTGTAATTACAATAAAGAACCCCCCAAAAAAATAGTAGAGGTAATGATGAAGGCCCCTACACTATAGGGTTTGTAAGGTTTGGGGTTAAAGGTTTATAGCCTGGGGCTTTAGTTTCGTGGGTATTGGGGCTCATGGTTTAGGGTTGCAGGGTTTAGGATTCAGGTCAGGGTTGAGGGCTCAGTGCTTAGGGGTTAAGGTTTGGAAACATCACCTGGAGACCCCGGAAGGCCATATATAAGGTCTAAGGGAAGGGCAGTGAATTACAATTAGGGGTTTATGAGGATAAATTCGGTCCATAGGCAAGGAAAAGAGTTTAATGTGAAGAAGGATTCGCTCACCGGGCCACCGACTTTCGTAAAGAAAAAGTAAGTTGTGTGATTCGCAGTGTATTTTTTGGTGAGTGGGCTCTATGCGAGATTAAATCTTCAGGGCTTCTAATGTTTGAATTTCGAAGTCTGGTGATGCACGGTGCTTCGAAAGTTCAGGCTTTAATTAACTATGCACTTGTTGGCCCAAATCTCACCCTAGCTGTTGCGCCATTGGGATGCTCTCGGAGTGCTGTGACACATGGGGAGCGGCCACACCACCGTATCTTGACTATGCACGAGGGAGCCCTTAGCCAACCATGAACCCCAACACCCTAAACCCTGAACCTTAAACCGCAAACCCTAAAACCCTAAACCTTAAACCCTAAACTCCACAACCCTAAGCCTTAAAACCTAAAACCCAAAACCTTAAACCCTACACCCTAAAACCCTACACCCTAAAACCCTAAACCTTAAACCCTACACCCTAAAACCCTAAACCCTAAAATCATAAACCCTAAAAACCCCTAAACCCTAAAACCAGCCTTCGAACCTACAAGCTGCCTCTAAAACCCTGGAAACCAAGAGCCCCGAACCTTCACCGGGCTCTTGTTGAGGAATCTGATTTCGTTACCATAGTTAGGGTTTAGGGTTTAGGGTTTAGGGTTTAGGGTTTAGGAATCTGATTTCGTTACCATAGTTTGGGTACGGCCCCCATACAGTAAGAGTCTATAATGGGGCCTACTATGAAGGTCCTAATATATCTATATTATGAATATTGTTCAACTATTACTGAGTGGGGGCCGTACCTAAACCATACTATCAAAGGGGAAAAGGAGGGACCCTTAATGGGGACCCCTACCCTACAATGGGCTATGTAACGGGTATATAATAGCTATATTAATGGTATATACCTAGGGGTCCTTATTAAGGGTCCCTCCTTTACCCTTGGATACTAAGGAAACCACATTACCTGGACCCCCAAAAGTATGTAGAATAATGGCCTTTTTAGGTATTGGGCCAATATTTTACCTACTTCGGGGGGAGGTTAGGTATGTACGATAAACCCCTATAAATGGTAACTTAGGTTAAATTCCTCAACAAGAACCCAGCTTCAGGGGAAAACGCTGGGCGCTGCACCTCGTTTGAGCACTGGGCTCTGTTGCCTGAGCCGAGCGAAGGTTTTTTTTTAATTTTTCAGGAGGACTGAGACCTGTGTACCTGGACCTGAAACCCTAAACCCTACCTTAACCCTGAATAACCTACCTTTTTAGGGTTCCTTATTATGATTTCTATAGGTCGTTAAAAAGGTAGGTTATTTAGGGTTAAGGTAAACCACTAAACCCTAAACCCCTAAACCCCTAAACCCTGAAATCCCAAACCTTCGACCCTAGCTCCTAAATCCGGTCCCATAAGCCCTACCTTGGAATCCGAACACCTACCGTTTTAAGGGTTCTACCCTCTAATTAAGGCTAAGGGTTTAGGGTTTAGAGTTTATATGGTTTAGGGTTTAGGGTCATAACCTACTATTTTGTAGGGTTTGGGGATACAGGTAACCATACACTAAGCACCAAGACTCGAGTGCGGAGTAGCTTGAATTAGTCGTTTCTCTCGACCAAGGGAGGATTCAACACCGACTACTCCACTTCGCATGTAACAGCCATGTCCCAATAACCTCAAACCTAAGCTTTTCCCGAAATCCCTGGACCCCCAAACTCTAAACCCTAAACCCTAAATCCTAAATCCTAAAACCCTAAACCCTAACCCCCAAATCTCCGAAACCCCTAGGCCCCAACACGCTGGAGCCTGGAAGCCCAGTAGCTCACGCAGCCCCCCACGTTCAACCCTAAACCCTAGAACCTGAGAACAAAACCCTAAAACCGGGAAACCCGAAACCCCAAAACCGCGAAACCACTTAACCCCCAAAAGCCTAAGCCCCTAAACTAAACGGACTAAACCCGGAACCACTGAACCCTCAATTCCTAAACCCTAATCCCAAAGTGTCCATGTATCAAAATGTAGTGTATACTTTGGCCTCGAAGGACGTATACAGGGACTCCTTTAACTACTATTTGCTTAAGAAACCCCCAAACATAAAAATAACAATCCCGATATTACCCCGATAAGGAATATATTATATGTTTTATTTTTGGGGGTTCTTAAGCAAATAGTAGTTAAGGCCAATGTATATGCGGCACCTGATTTACATTACCGTTTTTCGCGCAGTATGGGCATGCTCAAGCCCCTGCGGAGACGGCTGTTTGGAGCCCAACGCTATGATATAGCGGTTCGCCGAACTCTGCTGCGGGCTTTGTCAGTTTCGCGCTATGTCCACACAGCAGCTGCATTGATCCTGCCTGCTGCTGTTCACAGGCGCCTATGGGAAAGGCAGTACATCTCCCTCTGGCGGGTCCTTCTCGCCCGCACTGCTGTCGACGCACTTCCGCATAGCTATGCTGTCCTACTTGCTGCGAAAGCCGCCCCTCCCAACTTGGCACTCGCGGACGCTCGGGCAATGTGCTTGCAGAAACTGTTCCGACAGGGCCCTTCAGAACTGCTTGCCTTCCTGTATGATCACTGGAGTTTGGCACGCAAGACCTCGTGGCTCCGGCAACTAGAGGACGACGTTTGTTCAGTCGCTGTCTTCGTCCCCAGCGTCCGGGACTGCCTGCCAGTTCAACACACTGTTCTCGCCCTGCTCGAGGCGCATGAGACGGACGTCTACTGGTGGCGCAAACAAGTTGCACGAGCCACAAAGCAGTTCCTCCAGGACGCTGCAGCTTGGCAGGTTGCACGTCGGGCCGGACACCTACCCACCCAGGCCGGTCCTGCAGGTCAACCCGAACAGGAATACCAATGCTATTTGTGCGATAGTTCCTTCCCGCTCAGAAAGCACTTGCACGTGCATCTTGCTCGAACACACAGGATCTACAGCCCGGCCAGGCACTATACAACTAGTGAGGTCTGCACCTCCTGCATGCGCGTCTATTCGGACGTTGTGCAAGCACAACAGCACATGAAGCACTCTCCGGAATGCCTACGGCGGGCATTATACGTGCATAGGCCGCTTACCTACGAAGAAATTCTCGAGCTGGAACGCCCTGTACAGGCTTACAACCAGCGCCTACGTGCCGGCCAGTGGCAACACTTCAGCTGTCGCGGCCCACCGCGAAAGACTCCCATCAGCTTTGGGCCGCGTGCACCTACGGCTGAGGAACGCCTCCTTGGACTTGAGGACGAGGACGATGTGCCCATCAGTCACCTTGCCCGTTTCTTCCGTCCTACTGCTAGCCATGTAGTCTGGGTCCAGGATTACTTGAGCCACCGTAGCACAGAGGGTCCTCGGCAGTCCGCAAAGTCCTTTTGGATGGCCAGACCGTTTCACTCCGAATTCGTTTAGCCTTTTTTGTGATGCGCTGCCCCGTGCTGTAACACGCAGCCTGCAGCCCGACGATCAGACTCCAATCCAATCCAATCCATTGGTGACCCGAACCCTTGAGTCCTAGACCCTTATATAGAGCCCTGATTATAGAAACCCTTATCGTAACCCTTACTTAAAGGAACCCTTAAAGGATCCCTACTTGGAGGATCATGGGACTTAGCAAGTATGGTTATAAGTACCCTTATTGGGGTTATAGGTATAGTTAGAAGTGCAGCTACCCTAATAGTAACCTTATACTAAGTCCCATGATCCGTTAAGTATTCAGGCACCTGGACACTTCATCCCTGCCTTGAGGGCGAGCTGGGCGCACCCGCGGCGCGACGCCGCCGGGATGCCTGGACCTCCCCATGCTTCCCAGAGGCCAAACCCAAGGGTATGTACAGTGAACCCCAGAATGATGGAACATAGATTTAGGATGATTCATGCTGGGATTCCCTATACTTTACTTTAAGGGCATGAGGCTGGTGATGTTCCAACTTTCTGGCTTCTACTGTACTGTTATGGGGGATACTTCCTCAAACCAAAATAGTAATTCCTAGCATGGACCCTACATTCTACTATATCGGCACATAGGACTCTTTGGGGAATGCGAATTCGGGTTTCGGGTTTACCCTAAGGGTCCAAAGGACCCAGTAATTGGGTACTTAGGTTTCGGATAGTAGTTATGTAGGTCACAGTACTATTTGGGAGCGTATATGATCATTGGGTACTTGGACGAGATTCAGGGTGTAGGGCTTGGTGCGAGGGATTGGGGTTCTGTAGTTGGGAGTGCCGCAGTACGCAACAGTGATATGGGGGCCTTGGTCGGTGGGTTCAGGGCTAAAGGGTCTCATGCTTTCGCTTCCATGTACATGCGGTCTTCGAGAGGGAAGCCTCGGTATGTCCAAGCTAGGGGCTTTGAGCAGTTACTTGAGAGTTTCCGAAAATTGGGGACCCTATAGTACCCTGCATAGTAGGAACCTCCCAGTTGTAGTTTACACAAAGGCCTGAAATTCCTCAGTGCTCGTTATGTGCAAGCCAGAACTCACACAGAAAAGTCGAACCGAGCTTCGGCCTACACTTTACTAAACCAAAAACCCTAAATCCCATTCCTTCCCAAAGGCTCCATGTACCCATATAGCAGGTACTTAGGCCTTAAAGGGGTCCCTCTATGGCTGCTTTAAGGCCGATTTACCTACTATATGGATACATGGAGCCTTTGGGCTTGCAATTGTACTAGCTCCTTACCCCATATCATTTGCAGAGCCGACCTTCAGCTGTGCAGGTGCACCCCCTTACTGCAAGTACCAAAACGCCCCAAAACCCAACAGCTGAAAGCCCCGAAGCGATGCAGCTGCACAAACACACAATGCATCCCATGAGGCCCCTGCAACATGATCACACAAGGCCACGCTTGCTTGGAGGTTCATGGGTAGTTATAAGTAGGGTTGTAAGTAGGGTAACTATACTTATAACCCATATGAGGGGACTTATAACCCTACTTATAATTACCCCTGAACCTCCAAGTGCGACCTGTACAAAATAGACCCATGACGACTCCTTTCAAGGCGCCAAAGACTCCAAACCAAAGATCTATCCTAAAACCAGAAACTCCCAAAGGGTCCTATGTACCGATATAGTAGAATGTAGGGTTTCCATGTTAGGAAGTACTATTATGACTTAGGGAAGTATCCCCCATAACAGTCCATAGGACCCTTGAGACCGTAAACTCTATCAGGTTCTCAAGGCTTCTAAAACCTGGCGAAACCGTGTATGAAGCTCCGCAAACCCCGAGCAACCCACACAGCTCAAAAAATGTCGAAACCAAAAGGGTCCTATGTATTGTTGTGGGGGATACTTGCCCAAATCATAATCGTAGTTCCTAATATAGAAACCCTACATTCTACTATAAAGGTACTTTGGACCCTTTGGGAAAACACACAGTGTCTCTGTCTGTCTCTTTCGCTCTGTCTCTCTGTCCATCTGGACTCTACCTCTATTTCTCTATCTCCGTGTATATTATATGTATACATGTCCATGTATCACGCGAAGAAGCAAGTCAATAGATAGACGATGAATAAAGAACTGAATAATTAAACAAGTCTACATTTAGAAAACCAAAACCCGAACACATTTCGCGAGAGAGGGCCTTCCGGAAACACTAAACCCTTGCAGAGCCCTGTAAAGGAACCCTTATAGTACCCTTAGAGTAGCCCTTTAAGGGAACTTTTAGGTACCCCGAACTGTGGGAAACTCCTCGGGCCTCAGTGGAGTGCCTTTGCCGCTCCCCACGCTCCCTGCGCAGTGCGGCACCCAGCACCTCACGGATCTTCGCTTTCGAACTCCGCAAAGCAAAACCCTCAGGGTCCCCTCCCCTAAACCCTAAACCCTAAACCCTAAACCCCAAATAGGGATCCTTTAAGGGCTCCTGGAGGGTTTAAGGATCCATGTACCTAAATGCTATATACTTTGGCGCTAAAGTGCCGACATAGGGACTGTTTCAATGCCAAAGTGTAAACAAATTGGGAACATGGGCCCTTAGGGAAAACAAAAACAACACAGAAACGAGGCATATATATATATATATATATGTATGTATAAGAGACAGAGAGAGAGAGAGAGAGAGAGAGAGATTTAGCAATTGGTGGGGGGTGTCCCGTTGCGGATGATGTCACCAGCATTCACTACTCAGACACGCAGCTGCCAGGCTAGGAAGTCGCCATGTTGGACCTCTGGCTACCGGACGGGATGCAAATGAAGGCAGAAAGTTGGGCTTACCGCGGCAACGTACAGCAATTTTGTTTTATCTATGTAGTCTATACAGTGTGAGGCGTTTCGTGGGTTTCTCGTTGTTTTACAATAACTGACTTACTTGACATGGGTAAATCATTGAAGGCGTCCTGGAGAAATTATTAGGGCCACCAAAAAGCACATAAGTAAAATTGATAGGGATATCCCATATAGACCCCCTTATAATGAAGCCCATTAAAGTAGGGATAGATTATATACTAAGTACGTCCTCCTGGAGCCCTGGAAGCGAACCTGCTGCGCTCCGTCTCGAAGGTTGGATTCAAGTCTTCCGTCGACCCAATTGCGCCAAAGCATGACAATGTTATAGCAGAAACAACGGTAATATAGAGGCCTTAATAATTGATCTCCAGAGGACTGTTGTGGCGTGGGAAGATAAGGACAACATCAGCATTTCTTTACCTCTTCGTTGCTACCTGTGATGCAGCAGAACAAGCATGCTTTGCTTCGAGCGGTCTCTGTGGCAACACACGTGGCATGGAAAACTACGTGGACGCATATGTGCAGAACACCCAAAACGAAGCGACACATGCTCATGAGGCTTGTATTAGGACAGATTCTCATACAGATGCTCAAGGCTTTTCTCTTTGAGAACGGCCTTCATGTCATTTCAATTGTCACCGTTGTTTTTGTGATTGTAATATGTAGCACTTCTTTAACGTAATTGTTGCAATCAGTTTTATTGCCGTTATGGTATTGTTAACACGGTTGTTACTATAACAATATGAAGGTTCCATGCGGGAAGACCCCCCTTGGAAAACACACATCACGAATAATGGCGTCGTAGTGCCACATAGTGACATAGTATTTTGATGAAGCTGCTTCGCGCGATGAGGCAGGAGCCGTTCCTAAAGCCGTTATTTCCTTCAATTCTTGCCTGCCGGATAGTCAACACTGCTTTCTAACGGAAAAGGCCGACGTCATTCGTGTACTCGCGCGTCAGTATACCTAAGGAAGAAAACCAAGAAAGCCAAAAAGAACAAAGAATCCGAAAACCAAAAACACCAAACACCAAAAAACAACAAGTCTCCAAGAGACTAGTCCACCAGAGAATTGTGTGTTGTTTCTTGTTTGGTTTTTTGTTTGTTTTGTTTTTTGGGGGCTCGGCTGACAGGCGCGTACCTGTGCAGGAGCGAAAAAACAAAAAAAACAAAAACAAAAACAAAAACAAAAAAACAAAGAAACCAAACAAAAACACAAAAAAACAGAAACCAAAAAAAACAAAAGAACCAACCCCATACCTCCGGAGCCGCCCGGTGACATGGGGTCGGTTCTTTTGTTTTTCTTGGTGTTTGTTTTTTTTGTTTTTTTTGGTTTCTTTGGTTTCTTTGGTTTGTTGTTTTTGTTTGTTTTTGTTGTTTTTTTTAGGTTTCTGGGCTTACTCCAGGATGCAGCAGTGCTTATCACTTCTTGCTTTGCTGATTGTACAGAACGGAAGACTTCGCTTTAGAACAAGGGCTTTGCTTTAAAACCTGCGTGGTGCAGTTAAACTTTATTCAGATGGGACTGTTGTGGCTGGTATTGCTACTCTTGAACCTGCAAAAACTGCTTATGTATACACGCCACAACAGTCCTTTCTGTAATAATTAGAATAGGGTTTTGGGGCCCATTCTACTATATTTATAATAAGGAACCTCCACAATAGTATAGGTAATTATTTAAGCCCTTTTACTAAGTAGAAAGAGACCTGATCGCAACAATCATGACATGGAAAGCTGCGGCTCCTTTTGCTTTGAAACTATCCTTGATGTGGTGAAACGTGGACGGTGAGTCGTTCGACTCCTCTGCCACCGCCTTGACGGCTACATCTGCTGGGAGCTTCGGGTACGCTATCGTGATGAGGTCGTAGCATCCGCATGAACTTAGGGTTTAGGGTTTACGGTGTCTAGAGTTATTCGGATTGCTACGTCCTAGGGTCGTGTTTAGGGTTGTTCACATCTGTAACAGTGTAGTAGGCTGTTGCAACAAGCCACTGGTGCCCCCCTGATTGCCCTTGCGGGCGAAATTGCCAACCAACGTTGAAACAAAGAGCATTCATGCAAGAACCCAGAGCCATGCCCATTGAACAAGGCACTGAAGAAGGTCCTTGCCCAAGGAGAACCCTTGCATGGAATGCTGGGCCTTACATGCTAGGTCCTGCACATAATGCATCTAAGAGTCTAGGGGCGTGTTGAACAATCCTAAATACGACCCTGGCCCCTAAAATCGCAAAACTGTACATGTTAACCCGACAAACACTAGACGAGATGCTACCGTAACTCCCCAAATCCTGCACCCAAAACCCAAAACCTAGAGCTCTGATTGGACTTGCAATGTCAGGGCGACCAAAACCCAAAACCCCTAAAGCCGCAAACACAAAATCTCTAGCACCGTTGCTAGTACTTGGAGGTTCATGGGGTGATATAAGTCGGGTAACTATACTTATAACCCATATTAGGGGACCCTAAGTCACCCACCCGAATCCTTGAAACTGCTGTGCAGAAGGCCCTTCGGGCCCAGACAGCGAGAGACCTAAAGGAAACCAATGCGCTTCTGCAGAGATGGCTCTCCATACTAGGCGACCACCTTAGTAAGGCTTAGGGGTCCCTTTAAGGGACCTATAGGGGTACTATAAGGATTTAGGGTTTAGGGTTTACGTGGAGGATCATGGGACTTGGTAAGTATGGTTAAAAGTACCTTAAAAAAGGGGTTACAAGTAGTTATAAGTATAGTTACCCTAATAATAACCTTAGTTACTAAGTCCCATGATCTTTCAAGTACTAGGCGACCACATGAGGGCACACAGTTCAGGGTTTAGGGTTAAGTTACGGGGTTTGGGGTTGGAGTTTAGCGTTTAGCGGCTTTTCTAGCGTTGAGGGTCTGAGGCTTCTGATTTCTAAAGGAGCATTACACGGCCTAAGGCGTCTCCACTGGTTTCGAATATATCCCAAACCCTAAACCCTAAACCGTTAAGGTTTAGGGTTTAGGGTTTAGGGGAACGGAAGGCACCGACCTTTCGGACGTTCGCCTGTGAACGAGGTTTCAAACACAAACTTGTTGGTGGGATCCTATCCGCAAGCATCAACTAACCAGTGCTTTTGGGGCTCCCTTGGCTCTTTAGCTCGTTATTGAATAGGGGCTCTCATCATCCCTGGCTCCAGTATCAAGGGTTAGTCAAAAACAAAATGTACGGCTAAACACTAAGGATCCAGGCAGCACCTGCTCCATCAGCAACATCTTGAATGGGACCCCCCGGGAGCCAAGTACTCAGCATGCAGATTCGCCTTTTTGTTTGTACATGTAAGTGTGTGTATATATATATATATACATACACAGGTATGCTGCATAAACACATACATGTGCTTACACACATAACCAGGTCTACAACAAATACTATTTAGGTGGGTTGTTTGGTGATGCAATCCTTTGGCATACAGCACTTATTTTTTCACCTTTGGGGCACAAATGTAGGATATTGCTTGAATACTGGCAGCCTTTGGCAGAAGGCCCACTCCTCAGAATTACCCGCCGATGAGGGTTTAGGGTCAGGCAAGGTTTGTTTGTCTTTACGGGCCCTTTTCCGCCTGCAGGTACAGTAGGAATTCTGGGTTTGTGGGGTTACTTAAGGTAACTTAAGGGTTTGTAGTTCACGATTTATGGTTTGCGGCTGAGGGTTGAAGTCTGCTTCGTTAAGCTCTTCGTTCGTGCTGTGGGCATAGCACAACATTCAGCTATTCTATCCCATGCCTGGAATGGAGTCTGCTGGGTGAACGCCAAGCCAACCGCTATGCAGAAGGTCGGGAACAAGGGCTCAGGTGAAAAAAGCAACAGCACATCCGCATAATGTCAAGAATCGATGGAAAATGGCCTGGCACCTGCCGTGAATATAATATAGGGGCTTAATAAAATGAACAAGGATTTGGAGCCTATAAATATAATAAGGACCCCCGCCCAACATAGTATACGTAATTATGAAGGCCCCCGGATTAAAGTAAATATACATTCCAACAGACATGCATTTCACATGTTGGCTATGGTTCCTCCCATGAATCACGTGACCAACGTCGTGTGCGCTAAGTCTCAGGTAGCTCGAAGTTGGGCAGCCAAGACGTCCTAGGCTGCAAGGTGATTGGATGGGGTCTCTTTCATGGTCAACCGCACCACTGATTTATTCGCAAACCCAGAAGAGCAAACGTGGACTTGCCCAATGCTCCTTGTTAAGCCAGTACAACCCCAACACCGAACTAGGTGCCAACTATCCGAATCACTCAAGACACATTGATAAGCAAACTCCAACACTCAACCAGCCCTAACCCTAAAACCCTAAACCCCTAAACCCCTAAACCCCTAAACCCTAAACACTCAACCAACAACAGACCGATTATCAGCCCTCAAACTTATGACCTCAAGTCGGTAAAAAATATGTTGACGATCGATGAAGCAGAAACTCCAAAGAGGATGAGCATGCTCGGAAGCGTTCGTCTATGATTTTACGGTGTCCTCATGAAAGATCCGGGCATAGGGGGGTAGAGTCGGTGACGGAGACATATGGGAGTTGCCGAAAATTGAGGCTACCTTCTTCTGGGGTCCTTATAGTAGGGATCCTACTATTTAGGGTGCTATATCAGGGTCCCCCATTTTCGGAAACCCCCATATACTTTCTATCACTTTTTACCCGATATGCTTTGATCCTGAGGATTTCTTATGGCTGCATGCTTCAGCTTCGAGCTGGGGTTTAGGCTTTAGGGGCTTAGGGTGTAGGGTTAAAGGGTTTGGGGTTTAGGGTTTGGGTACCCCAAATAATAGGTGCTGTGTTATATTAAGGACCCAACAAGGTACCATAAGTTTGACAACTATATGTACATATATATATATATATATATATATATAGCAGTTCCTCCATTTCCTATACTGAAAAGGGTACACTCGCAAAAACTACAATGTTGGCTGTTCCGGTTAAAGTTTTATAGTAGTCAAACAGTATATGAAAAAACAGTTCCAAGCACCCAGAAGTCTCATGGAGGCTTTTGGAAAGTTCAGAGCAACCCCAACATCAAACCCGCCGACTGGAGACTCGGCACCGGACTGGAGCTAGGTCTTGGCATTGAAGGTCTCAGCAAGAGGGACAGGACGTCGCAGTTCATGGATGTGCCGGTTCGAACCCCCAAAGGGTCCATTTACCGAGGTTCATTTACCGATGCGGTATAACTTTTGGGCACGTTCTACATGTAAAAACTGACATTATAGAACTCTTCCCTTTAAGGGTGGTTGAATGCTGTATAGGCATCATGGACCCTCAGGAAATGACCCTAAGGCATGGCGGATGCTGATGTCCGTCATTCTCGGGTACCAAGTATGTATGTGTGTATGTATGTGTGTATGTATGTATGCAAGCATGTATGTATGTGTGTATGTGTGTAGATGTGTATGGGTGTATGTGTGTATGTATGGATATAAGTGTTTCTGTGTTTATGCATGTGCACCCTGCAGATGTATGTATAAATGCATACAGTATACATATATATATATATATATATATATGGTTATATATATATACATATATATATATATATACAATACAGTTGAAGGTGTAAGGTAGAGCTTTTGTGTTTTTATTCGGTGTAGGTAGTAGGGGGTTTAGGGTTGAGGGTTTAGGTGTTTTATATATACTATATAGTTGAAGGTGTAAGGTAGAGCTTTTGTGTGTTTATTCGGTGTAGGTGGTAGGGGGTTTAGGGTTGAGGGTTTAGGGTTTTTTGTTCGGTGTAGGGGTTTAGGGTTTATAGTAGATTCCCTAGCAAGCTGGACACCGGATTAAGGACAAATACTGCTGATGATAAAAATCCTGCATTACCTGAAGGACCCTAAACTACGGGAATTATGGTATATTCCTGATTATGGGTTAATGCAGGATTTATATCATCAACCGTAGTGCTGGGATTCCTTTTACATTGCTCTTACGGATTGAGGCTATTGGGTTTTCAACTTTTCAGCTTCTACCATGGAGCTATACGGTTTAGGGATCGGGTCTAGGGTTTAGGTTTAGGGCTTAGGGAGTTTTAAGATAGGGGGTCACAGGCCACATAAATGTAAATATCCCAGAGGCACCTAGGTAGGCGCATATATATATATATATATATATATATATATTTATATACTTATTTATATTTATATATATATATATGTCCACAGTGTGTATATATATATAGTGAAGATTCCAACAACCCCCCCCCCCCCCCCCCATGCGATGTTCCCATGTTTCGGTGTACATGCAGGCCCGAGGGACTTCATAAGCACGGCTTTAGGTGAGGTAAGCATGCTTACAGTTACTTCACACCGTACTTAAAACTCCACATATAGCTGTCCCTGAACCTTCAAACAGTAGACGTGCGGCACACTAAACATTGAACCTGACGCCTGAAGCACAAAAGAGAGATGTTCCAGGCTGCCCACCGGTGACTCGTCCCCCCTTCCTTGGGGCGATGTCGGCGAAGTCGGCGATGTCTCATCGGCCTCCTGCGACCTAGGGCAAGGCTGAGGACTTGAGGCAAAGGATATGAGGGCGCAAAGTCTTAGATGAAAAGGGGCTGAGAGCGCCTACATTTAGTTGATTCAGAGCCTGCCGGGTTGCTAGGCCTACTTGGAGGTTCATGGGTAGTCGTAAGGAGGGTTATGAGTAGGGTAACTATACTTACAACCCATTTGAGGGGACTTATAACCCTACTTATAACTACCCCTGAACTCTAAACCCTATACCCTTATAGAATCCCTATAGATCCCTTTAAAGGACGCCTCTGATCCCTACCTACAACTACCCCTGAACCTCGAAGTAAGGGTTCCAGGCATTGGGTTTGAGCTCCAGCTGCTGACTACAACATGGAAGGGCTTCGTACATAGGGCCTCCCCATAAAGGGAACTCCAAAAAGTTGGAATATGGTTTCATGGTAGGATCCCCTATAATTTACCTTAAAGGGGTTACGATAATGATATTCCAACTTTCTGGCTTCCACTGTACCCTGAGGCTCTAAGGACTCATACATTAAGGCTTTTGGGCCCAAAGACCATACTATATAAGGCTTCTGGGCCATTTTGAGCCTTAGGGAGACTGGGCTTAGAGCGTCTAGGGTTTGAGCTACTTTACTGGTTTCTTGCATGTTCTGGACCTTTTGGATGATTCCATGGGGTTTGGGGTGGGGTAGTGGGTGGGGGTGGGTAGGGGTAGTGACGTCGGTCCGAAGGACGACTATACCCAAAACAGTGGTATTTGCGATTCGCTGCTTTATACAACATCCTGCAGAAGGATGGCTTAAAATTCCGGCATGATGTGCGCTGCTACAAGAGTTGATACCTTTTGTCAGCATGCCCAACACACCTGTATCTGCAGCATTGTTACCTCTGTTCGCAACATCTTGCACAAAGATATGGTGGCGATGAAGAAGAAAATAAAGATGATCACTACCAAACGATAATCCAATAATGGCTATGTGAAATTTCTGTACAATGTGCCATCGTTTCCGGCAGGCTTTACAACCTTTATCTTCTGCCTCAACATCGCGCTAAAGCCTCGGTTGCCTACACCTGAAACAATGCAAAGTAACACGATGCCCCATGCGCCCGCACCCTTATAGTTACAAGGGTGTCGATGCGCATGGGCCTACATTGAAAGCAACCGTCAACAGACAGCCTGGAATTGCAAAATGAAAGACTTGCTAGAGTGAGCTTCTTGGGAAAGAAGCGACCATGACGGCTTTAGGACTTTAGGGTCTAGACCATTAAATCTCATTTTATGGTTAGGATCCTATAGTAAGAGCTAAGGCACCCAGAAAAAAAGGTATTACATTTAAGGGCCTAGGTAGGGTTTAGGGAACTAGTTGGATAATCGAATTCCGCATCGGTCTTCGTTGCGTTGTTTCCAAACAGAACGCACAGCCGTGCAGACCCTGACGAGGCCGAGGGTCTGGCAAGAGGATCATGGGACTACGTAACTGGGTCATTACTAGGGTAACTATACTTATAAATACTTATAGCCCCAATTAAAATACTTAAAACCTTGCACACTAAGTCCTATGATTCTCCATGGCGTGTTGTAGGATCAACAGTATGTTTCGGGTTGCAGTTCTGCCTGAATTTCCAAGTCAGGTTGTAAGGTGTGCAGCAACCAATATGTTCCAGCCATCTAGTAGCCGCTAGCAGCATGACAACTTTTCTCCCAAGGGTCACAGCCCAACACAGCCCAACTAGGAGAAGGCAAAGTAACACCGTAAGTACCCAGCTGACTTTTAAACAGCCCTCCATCTTAATCTCCGAGAAACCAACTTCAAAAAACAGCAGCTCAAGCCACACCTTACTCCATTTGAGCCACTTTTGCAATCTTGTTTGCAAGTCTTGCCACCGACTTGGAGAAACTTTGGCTCAAGGTGCGGCAACGACCCCCCGAGTTTGTACCTAGGACACACGAAACCCCAGTTGCTTGAGACCGCAGCAGTAAACCCTAAACCTTAAAACCCGGGACTTGCAAGAGGGTATCTGCCATAATTACTCCCGCATCGACACCATGCGCTCTAAACTCTTCGGAGCCATTAGGGTTTAGGGTTGAGGAGAAACAACCTTCATGAGGTCAATGCTGATGTGGGGCTATCCATGTGTTGGGTGCTTTGATGTGTTCAACGTGGTTGGTTTCGGCGTAACTAGGATAAGACAAAAGGCGAGGACAACTGACTACACCAAGCTTCGGGTTACACAGTTATACAATACCTAGACCTTATATGGGAGTTTCCGAAAATAGGGGACCCTAATATGGTACCCTAAATAGTAGGATCCCTTTTTATAAGGACTACATAATATGCTACCCCTATTTTCGGAAACTCCCATATGTAGAAATTGTCGGTAGCCAGAGTGTTTGACCATATCAGACCATAATAAATACAGCGACATAACAAAGTGCACTGGTCCGGACCCCTGCTTCAACCCTAATATAGGGGCCTCAATAAATAGAATATGTTTTTTTGGGCTCTTTTCTAGTAATTATACTTATAAGAAAGTAATTGTGTAGGCTTCTATGGTACCAAACCCTAAACCCCTTAATCCTACTATAGTACCACCTAGCCTAGCCCCCCTTCTCGCCCGACACCTTGGCTCACACAAAGTCGCGACAAGTAACCAGTGAATACATCTCGCGCATTCCTACAGGACCAGATGACACCGCAGGGAATCAATGAACCGGGCTTAAGTTATCTTAAGATTTCGTTATCAATTGAAGAAGAAATCATGTTATTCACTATACTATATACACCTTGAGCCCTAAACCCTAAACCGTGCGTTTGAGATTCGCCTTTCGCTCTACCTGCATTGGTGGAACCCAAACCGTCAAACTCAAGCAACCCTTTCAACTGGTCCCAGAAGGGAGTTTCCGAAAATAGGGGACCCTAATATGGTACCCCAAATAGTAGGATCCTTAGGACCCCAAATAGAGTACCCCCCAAATTTTCGGAAATTCCCAGATTTCTGTACAAAACATCTCTCTCCAAGGGTCCGGGCCCCCATAGCGTCACCACAGTAACCAAAATACTCAGGACCCTTCAAGGCCCAGGCAATTTGAACAGCATTCGGCATAGGGACCCTTACCCTAAGGCTCTAAGGACTCATATATTAAGGCTTTTGGGCCCAAAGACAATACTATATAAGGCTTTTGGCCTATTTTGAGCCTTAGGGTTAGAGAGTTGCGCGGTGGGCCTCTCCTCCGTCCCCCAACGCAGCAAGGCTTCTGCTACTGAGCTGCTGCGAGACGGTCCTCAGAAAACCTAGAAAACCCCAAGCGCCCAACAGTGTAAAACCGCTTGTATAGCAGTACGCAAAGACTGATTACACAGCCAACAGCAACCTTGGGTAGACACTCTGCAGAACAACCTTCAATAGGGTAAATGTTCAGGTACTATACAGCCTACGGATGTGGCTCTTCGGGATTGACTGGCTGAACAGGCTCGAGGTTTTTAGGTCCCGCACAATCGCACCGCCTCAGTCTCAGAAATGTCTCAGAAATATCGCATCTGGGATGGCGGAACCGTCGCCACTCGCTGTAGCGACTGCCCAAATGCCATCAGTCCTGGCATATACCCAAACCCCTAAACCCTGCATGAACCCCTAAACCTTGAAATCCTCCACACCCTCAGAACATCTAAAAGCCCTGACAACCTGCAAATAAAATCTCTGACCAGGGGCTTGATGTTCGGGCATATGAACCGAAACAGTTTAGGGTTTAGGGTTTAGGAGATGGAAACACGAGGCCACATGCCCTGTAATTAAGCCCTCCGCGACCCCCAAAACGCCCTCGCCTGAGGCTTTTGCCTGAAACCCTGAATGCAAGAGTAGGGTTTAGGGTTTAGGGTTTAGGGTTGGAGCCCTCGACCGACTGTTCCGGCGCTCCTCCGCCAAACCCCACTGTGACCTTGCTTTCACGGACTTTTGTGGCTTTTGGTCCTACCTAGAGTCTCTATTGTAGTTCCTTTTTTGGTTAACCGGTGTTATGGTTAGGATCCTATAATGAAGATTTTGGTTAACCAGAAAAAGGAACTGCAATGGAGACTATAGGCAATCCCCAAGTAGGTATTTGGCCGTTAAAAGTTACGGATCCCACACTTCAAGGACTTCTGGAATCCCCCTTAAGGCTTGAAGCCCTCGGCGCATGAAACCTAAGTTGTGGACAGACGCGCTGAAAGAAGTTGCAGGGCTGGGGGGCTTCATCTGGAGGTGTTGCGCGGCTTAAGCCTTTAATGGGTTTGTGATCTGTAACACACCCCCTTCCGAAGATCTGGGTGCTTCCCGGGTAGGACTACTTTAGAGGCTTGACAGGCTCTCAGCATCACTTAGAAGGCTTGCCCAACGGCTCCATGTACCTTTGTAGTCTTATAGATACTTCAGCCTTGAAGGAGTCCCTATATACAGTAGAAGCCCAAAAGTTGGAAACCCAATAGCCTCAATCCTGAAGAGTAGTGCATAAGGAATCCCAGCACTAATTGTCCTTACTCCGGTTTCCAACTTTTTGGGGTTTGCTATAGTTATTTCAAGGCCTAAGATTAATCTACATGGGCACATGGAGCCTTAGGGTTGGATTCCCGCAATTCGGAGGTCTGAGGCTGGACATGCCACAGCTATGAGCGAGCCTTGAGAGTCCTTCTGTGCATTGTTGAACAAACTATTACTGCTTTGGGGTTTAGGGTTTAGGGTTCTTGTTTTAGCAAAGAAGGACAGATTGTTGAAGGTTTCATGCGAAAACATAAACCCCTAAACCCCACACTAAACCCTAAACCCCTAAACCCCTAAACCCCCAAACCCCTAAACCCTAAACCCTAAACCCCTAAACCCCTAAACCCCTAAACCCTAAACCCCTAAACCCCTAAACCCTAAACCCCCAAACCCCTAAACCCCTAAACCCCTAAACCCCTAAACCCCTAAACCCCTAAACCCCTAAACCCCTAAACCCCTAAACCCCTAAACCCCTAAACCCTAAACCCTAAACCCCTAAACCCCTAAACCCCTAAACCCTAAACCCCTAAACCCTAAACTGCTTTCTGTTTACCCAAAGCTCGAAGCCTCGGTAGCCCCAGCATCGCCATAACCGCTCAAAGCAGGCCCTTAATGGTTCCATGTACTCCTTTAAGGGGTCCTTTAAGGGGTCCTTTAAGGGGTCCTTAAAGGGTTCTATAGGGTTCAGGGTCTAAGGCTCCATATCTAGACCCAAGAGTAACCCAGGCATAAAAAGGATGCCCTTTTTGGTTTAAAGGGGCTTATAAGGGAACCTGAACCCCAAAAAAGGGAATAAGGGCCTACTCTGGGTCCTAGTAATGGTTCCATGTACCCAAACCCAAAGGCTCCATGTACCCATATAGTAGATACTTCGGCCTTAAAGGGGCCCCTATATAGGCACTTTAAGGCCTAAGTATCTACTATATGGGTACATGGAGCCTTAGGGAAATACGGTGGATGATATAAATCTTGCATTACCTTAATGCCCCTAAACTACGGGAAATATGGTATATTCTTAGTATGGGTAATGCAAGATTTATATCATCAACCGTAGGGCCATTAGAGTTCTATCAGGGTTCTATAATAGGGTTTAGGGGCACCCAAAAGGATCCTCAATATGTGAGTTTCCGAAATATAGAGAACCCTACCTTTAGGAGAATCCTTTGAGTAAGGGTTACTGTAATTTACTATAATAATTTACGGGATCTATAGGGGTACTACCTATAGTCTCCACTGTAGTTCCTTTTGGGGGGTACCTTTTAGGATCCTTAATATAAACTTGGTTAAACCAAAAAGGGAACTACAATGGAGACTATAGGTAACACAGTATCCTAAATAGCAGGATCCTGCTATCAGGACCTCAAGATAATATACCCCGAATCTTCGGAGACTCCCAAGTAGGGCCGTAAGGATTCGATCAGGGTTCTATGGGGCTTAGGGCCGGTCCTTGTCTAGGTACTCTAGGGCCCTTAGTATATTCTAAGTAAGTACACGCACCCTCAGAGAAGGCCCTTTCCCAGACCCCCGGGAGGATCTAGAAAGTAGATCCCCGAAATTAGGGCCCTATACTGATACTACTAAGGGTACTTCATAGGAACCCCCATTAAGGGATCTACTTTTTGGATGCTTCCGGGGGTCCGGGTTCTTGAGAGGGAGGGCTTGAAAGGATTTCGGGAAGTTGCGCAGGCGGTGTTATCATAGGTACCCTTACTTGGGTAGGGGGGAGGGCCGGGGAGGGGACTATACTTCCTAAAAAGGCCGTGGGCATTAAGACCGCCTACCCTAAACCCTAAACCCTAAACCCTAGTTAAGGGGTCTCCCAGGACGCTTTTCTGGCATTTTGAGGGATCCCAAGGCGTGATCACAGTGAGGAACCCCCAAACTCCAAATTTTCAACAATGGTCTTGCGGCCTGGTGCCATACCCCTGAAAAAACCTACGGGTCTATAGGGGTTACTTTAAGGGTTCATACAAGGGATCTGTAAAGGTACTATAGTAGATAGGGGTAGAGCAGGGTGAATCCTGAATGCACTGTGATAGATAAAAAACACCGAGCGGCAAAAGAAACCACGAGCGCTGAGGGCGTCAGAACGTACTCCTGGGACTGCCGATCAGGGCTTACTTCGAACCCTAAGCCATACCGCATTAAAGGGTCTTCGGTATATCCTCGGTAGGTTCCGAAATGGGTAATGTAGAAGCCTGAAAATCCTTTATTGCCCTGTCCTATAGAATGCAGCCCTAGATACTACCGAACTTTCAATGGACCCTACATAGACAAGATGGGACATGGCAGGTTCGGTAATGTCAAGGCAGACTTGCCGACTACAGCAGGTCCCTGCAGATCCTTGAACACGTGACCTCACCCCCTACACCCTCGTCCATGACAAACCGAACACTTGGCCATTCTTGGATTCGTACTACAACGTCAAGAGAAGTTAGAAACAGGTTCGATCGCCACAGCTTGGATCACTGACAAAGAATACATACATATACATACATGTCTCTCTCTATATCTATATAGACATGTATGAGTCTATTGTCTTGTCTTGTCTCGTCTTGAACTGTCTTGTCTAGTACTGCCTTGTACTTGTATGTGTTGTATGGCTGTATCAAAACATATGTATATATACATAGTCTGATATGTACACACACACACACGTAGTATACGTAGTTGCTCGGGCTGTTAAATCTCGGAGGTGCTTGGGTTTTGGTCTACTAGTAGGGTAGAGCAAAACCCAAGCACCTCCGGGATTTAACAGCCCGAGCAACTACTTATACTGACTAACTACTACTATGGAATTATACCCCGAAAGACTCTTCTAATCATGGCGTTTGGGGGACCTGGTTCCATACCGGTAGGTAGTATATAAGGACCCTTTTGGTGAATGAGCCCTTATAGCATCATGTTTGCCAGTACGGGAGCTGTGGTTTCTGGGTAATGGGACAGCGCAACCAAGTAGCGCCAGTCACTCGCGCAACATCCCAAACCAGGTCCTGTCGCACACAAGCTGGGTTTGATTTTGGGCTTAGAGTCAATCTAGATTAAAAAACCTGAACCCTTAAACCCTAAAACGCAAAATCATAAACCCAAGCATGGCCCCCCACTCCCACACACCCTACTTTTGCCCTTACGCAACTGGCACCGCTTGGAGATAGGTTTTTGGAGTGCAGGGCTCAGCAAAACATAATTACCCTCAAGCCCGCATCTCATCGCCGGCCATATGCTCAAATGCTCCAATGCTCAATCCGGCCTGTCCTCAGCAGACTTAAGTACTAGAGGGGGCAGGCAAGCATTGTCCCCTAAACCCTATCCCCTACACTATTCCCAAAACCATGCATAGAAGCCCAAAAGTTGGAAACTCAATAGCCTCAATCCTGAAGAGTCGTGTATGGAGAATCCCAGAACTAATCGTCCTTCATCCGGTTTCCAACTTGTTGGGATTTACTACAAACCCTGCCCTAAATCCCAGCACCGAATAGAAATACATAAAAGCCGAACCCTAAACCCTAAACCCTAAACCATAAAACATAAAAGCCGAACCTTACCCCTTCAACTCAAGCCCTGGCCCTGTCCGTGACCACAGTGGCCGTCCCCTGGATGGGCTTGGCCACTAATCGATGGCCTGGGACTAGGGTAGGGTTGAGGGTTTCTGGTTTAGGGGCTCATTGGGCGCTACAGGGATTGAGATATTTGGGTAGTTATCTAGATTAGGATCCCTTCTGGGGTTCCTTGGGCTCCTACAAGAAATCCCTAAGTTGGAGAACTGCCCAGTTGAAGGGCTGCAGGGGTGCTCGGGTTCCGCCAAGGGCTTGAACCAAAACTAAACCGTGTGCACAAAAATACGATCAAGTGAACGAATAACAACCGAATACACAACTGTATAGGGAAGTGCAAACACAAACAGACAAACAAACATGTATATACAACTGCGTACATACCCAATGACTTACCTATCTAGCTATCTAAACACCGTTAAATACCTATCTACCTAGTCTACCTTTCGTTATCTCTCTCTCTCTCTCCAGATACAGAATTATACGTATATATATATATATATATATATATAGATGTATAGACACACGCATGCATATGTACGTGCATGCATGCATGCATGCATGCATACATACATAAATGCCTGCATACATATACAACTTACAGACTTAAGCTTCCAAGTCCCCTGAGCCCCAATCTCCCAGAACTTTGCTTAAGAAAAGCCCCTGAGGATGCAGCCGACTGCGTAGACCACGCCTTTTCCAGTTTGGGGTCTTGGGTTTAGGCTAGGGGCTAAGGGTGTAGGGTAATTCAGGGTTCAGGCTAGGTTCAGGATTTAGGGGCGTTGGTCTTGCAGGGGTGCTCAAGATTGGAATAGGGTTTGGGGGTATGTGGTAGAGCTATATCAAGTAGCCCTGAGGCGGGGGCCTGAGTGAAAAGACCGTAGTTTTGGGGGGGTGCATCACATAGAAAACAGCAGCAAAAGGACTTGAAGGGCATGCCTTACTCCGCATTCAAGCCCCCAGTCTATCAACTTACCTTTGGTCAGTAGGGACTGGAAGAATGGAAGTAATAGTAGTAATAATGTATATATATATATATATATTTTATATTTGTACTTCATTATGTCCATTCCCTACTAGGTCAAAAGAAGTGAGACTTGGCAAGAAGTATTCGACTTTGGTTTCGGCTGGCAAGGCACCGAGGAATTATACAAAATCTCGCGATTTCAGGCTTAAAGCTGCCATGGGTCATCACTGAGAGCTACTTTAATATTCGTACGGGTTTAGGGCTTAGGGTTTATGGTTTAGGGCTTAGGGTTTATGGTTTAGGGTTTAGGGTTTAGGGAGCTACTATGCAGTGGAAGCCCAAAAGTTGGAAACCCAAAAGCCTCAATCCTTGAGATTCATGTCAGTGAATCCCAGCACTAATTGTCCTTAAACCGGTTTAAAGCTTTATTGAGACTTACCATAAGGGTTTCTATAAGGGTGGGTCCTAGTCTTAGGGGTTTCGGTTGAGCAGGGAAGGCTTCTAGGTTTTCTCCGTCTCGTGGTCCCATGCTCGAATTATGAATGTTGGGTCGCAGGGGGCGTCGGACGAAACTTCAAGCTTTGGTTTGGTGGCCAACTTAGTGTTCAGGGCTCCTGAAACGCTAGATCCCATGGTCCAAACCATAAACCCGAAGCTCGGCACCGTATGATGATAGACCACATGCGAGATGCAGACCTGTACAGCTGCACTCAGGAACAGCTCAATAGAGATCCACACCACACGTCGCCTTCCTCCTCTGCTGGAGTTCTCCGCCGTGGTTCGCCTTTAGTTTGGGTTTCGGGTTGGGATTCACAGTTCTGGGTTCATAATTATAGTAAAAACCAGAAGGTTGGAATATGATTATCCTGAACCCTTTATGGTAAATTCTAGGGGATCCTACCATTAATCCATATTCCAACTTTCTGGAGTTCCCTTTAAGGTTTAGTGCGGATCATGCTTATGAGGCTGACGTTTGATGCTGTTGGGCAAGCTGGGTTGGGTCGGTTTAGGGCTTTAGGGTTTAGGGCTTTAGGGTTTAGGGGTTTAGGGTTTAGGGGTCTGACAAGTCTGCCGCTGAACAGAACTGGAGTACCTCAACCCCCAAGCTAAAAAGAGAGCCCTTTAGAACCAGAGAGACCGGACCCTAAACCCTAAACCTTAAACCCTAAACCCTAAACCTTAAACCCTAAACCCTAAACCTTAAACCCTAGACCCTAAACCTTAAGCCCTAAACCGACCGGACTTGAGGGGGCATCAGCTTAAGGAGGTTTCAGTGGTGTGTGCAGGTTGCGGCTCGTCTTGCGCTCGACACCTCCCGGGCCGAGGGTTAAGGAGGCAGTTCTTACCCAAAGGGTCCAAGGTACCTTTATAGTAGAATGTAGGGTTTCTGTATGAGGAATTACTATTATGATTTGGGGAAGTATCCCCCATAACAGTACATAGGACCCTTTGGGTTAAACAGGGATGTGGCTGTGCTGAAACACCTCTCAAGGGAGGCTAAATATCGGGGCCTGAATAATTACCTATACTATCTTCTTGGGGTGGTTCCATCTTGTAATTATAGTATAATGGGCCCCGAAACCTTATTCTAATTATTAAGGGGTAGAGGAAAGTTGAGCTTTGTGGCTGGCAGATTTGGGCATGCTGGCTTCGTGATTCAGAGCACTCAGGGGGTGGAAGATGGCGGGGTTTTCCTGAATATTCTTAGGGGGGGTTAGGGTTTAGGGGTTTATGATGGGTAAGGGTTATATTGTCATTATTATGCTTATCATGGTTATCACCATTATGACTGATGTTACTACTGTTGCTATCATTGTTGTTACCACTACCTACTATTATTACTAGATTGTTGAATAAGCAGGACGGGCCGTGCAGGGATATCTCCGATCCGAGCTCCAAGCAGCAGCCAAGCCCACGTCCAATGGGCATGACAAGGTACCTCTGGAGGCTTTCTTGCTGAACCCTGACACCCGAGACCCTAATGTAGAGGCCTCAATAATTAGGCTAGGGTGTTGGGGGTTCCTTATTACAAAGGTAGTAAAACACACCCCCAAAGCCTATTCTAAGTACTAAGGCCCCTATAATAACGCCATACAAAGTAGTGTAGTTAGCATACTGAGATCTAGGGAACTGTAGTACCAACCGTGAAGGCTTCTTTATCGACCTCTGATGAACAGGAAACCTACGGGGTTCCTTACAACAAACCTTACCGGGAGCTCGGCAGAGTGGTAGAAGTTTTCTCTCCTTGTCAGGGAGGGCAGGGGTTGTGAATCAACGGTGTGTTAGGACCATTCATGCAAGATCACCGAACATGTGACTACAACCACATTCTTCAAAAAGCCGAGAGTACTTAAAACACTGGTCCAGCTTCTAATCGGCAGGGTCCCCCGTGTAATCTTGTGGGGAAGGGATTACGTAGTCACTTCATTCTCGAGAACCCGTTTTCTCCGTGTGTCTGAAAAGCATCTCTTCCGAGTGCCACTGCGAGTAGCTATATCTGCCAGAAAAGCTGCAACACCCTACTAATGGATGAATCGATGGATGGATGGACGAACAGGTGCATAGAAAGACTGGCAGGCAGATAGATAGAAAGATCGACTACACGAAATACACATGGGAGTTTCCGAAAATTAGGTGTACCTCATTTTGGGGCTTTAGTAACTGTCCTACTATTTCGGGTACTACATCAGGGTCCCCTATTTTCGGAAACTCCCACACGAACCCTAGGCTTCGACTGAGACGGGGCGCAAGTCCAGAATATCCACAATATCACCCAGCCAGACCACAACCACGCGGATGAGACCGCACCTGACAAGCATACTTAAAGGGGGGTTTAGGGTTTAGGGGTTGAGGGGTTTAGGGCTCCTTTCGGGTTCGAGTAGAGAGATCGCAGGAGCTCGAAATTAGATGTTTGGGAATGTCCAGCGTCTTTAAAGCGCTCCGTTTGGTGGGGCGGGGTTCTCGACAGTATGGCCCGCTCTAGTGTACCTACTCTGGTTAATTACCCAATCAGGACCTGACTTATAGCTCGTTTAGGCTCAAGTCTAAGGTTATGTAACTATATGTAAGTCATTTATTCATTACAAGGTTCCCCAGTAGCCCCTTAATAAAAGAGCATCCTTTTCCTAATAATTGGTTTTAACAAGGAGACATCAAAACAGGGCAAAAGGGTACTACTGGGGACCTAGATTGGGTGCTAAAGGGCTCTACAAGCGGTGTAGGGCTCTATAGGTGGTGTAACCCTACTATGACCTGGGTGTAAATATGGAGCAAACCCCAAACAAAAGGCATTAGATTACTGTACAGGTTCTGTGACAAGAGCCCAAAACCCTACAAATCCAAAAACCCTTGCCTCCACACGCTAGACCCTAGACCTGAAGCCCTAAAGCCAAAGTCCTGAACCCAGAAAGCCCTCTAAACCCGTGAACCCTAACAAACCCTAAACTCTTAGACCCTGAACCTTAAACCCTCAAGCACTCTCGTACCGGTATAGATCCTTTAAAGGAGCTCTAATTGGTACCTATAGTCTCCATTCTAGTTCCTTTTTTTGTTAACCAAAATCTCTATTATAGGATCCTAACCATAAAACTGGTTTACCAAAGAAAGGAACTACAATGGAGACTATAGGTAGTACCCTTATAGAGCCCTGATTATGGTAACCCTTATAGTAACCCTTACTTAAAGGATCCCCTAAGCCCTAAACCCCCTTAACTGATCCCCAATATAGGGTAGTACCCATACCCGAAATGATAGGACCCATATTATCACGAGCCTAGAATACGGTACCCCTAAGTTTCGGAAACTCCCAAATTGTAGGATTACCCTATAGGATTCTATATATGAACCCCAAAAAGGAACTACTTTGGGGCCTTAGGGTACCTTTAGAGATCCCTTAAACGAGCCCCTAAACCCTAAACCCCCTTAATGGTTTAGGGTTTAGGGTTTAGATCCCTTTAAGGGAGCCCCAAAAATGACCCAGGACCAGGGCACGGGGGCCGGAGGACCAGGCTACCGACGATGTCAAAGACGGCTAGGACTGGCGCCTGCTTAGGGGTTTTCGGGGTTCTCGGGGCTTAGGGTTTAGGGTTTTAGGGGTTTTCGGGGTTCTCGGGCTTCTGGCTTAGGGTTTTAAAGGTTTTAGGGGTTTTAGGGTAGGGTTTAGGGGTTTTAGGGGTTTTAGGGGTTTTAGGGTTTAGGGGGTTTAGGGGGTTTAGGGGTTTAGGGGTTTCGGGGATTTCACGGAGTTTTTAGGGGTTCTAGGGGGTTAGGGGTTTTTAGGGGTTTCTAGGGGTTTTAGGGGCCTAGGGTTTAAGGTTTAGGTTTTTAGAGGTTTCAGGGGTTTAGGGTTTTTGGGGTTTAGGGTGTATCTCGGTTTTAGGGGTTTAAGGTTTAGGGTTTAAGGTTTAGGTTTTTAGGGGTCTAGGGATTTAGGGCTTGGGGGTTTAGGGCTTTAGGGGTTTAAGGGTTTAGGGGTGTAGGGGTTTAGGGTCCAAGTACGAAATGTAGAAGCTACACCGAAGCTCCTGGACCCTTGTAGTGTTTAGGAGTTTGGGGTGTTAAGGGGATTAGGAGCGTCCCAAAGGGACTTCAGGAATTCAGGAATACTTGGGCCCCCACGGTATATACTATACTACTACTGGGCCCTGGGTTGAGCTGTCCTTGAGGCACTCAGCCTAACAAGACACCACACTACTACTACTGGGACGCTCTGGGAGAAGGGTTTAAGGCTCTTAGGACGTCGGCGTGTGGCTTTAGGGCTGCAACCTCAGATCTTTGAGGGTTTCGGAGCTTGGGGCTTTCGGCTGCTTGAAATAGAAGCTGGCAACCTTGATTTGGCCATGGAATGTACTCATTCTGCTACAAGCGTCATTCTGCGGGCTGCTTGTGATTTCTATACGGCTTGTAAGTAGGGCTCCGGGATATACCCTTAGCCCAGAGCTCAAGTTCAAAACCCCTCTCTAAACCTGCATGTATCGGGGCATGAATGTTTGGAATGTGTCTGTAGGGCCGGTACTGTGTGCACATGTATGTATGTATGTATGCATGTATGTATGTATGTATGTAGGTATATCCACACATACACATACATGGGAACTAAACTGCAACAAACGTCTAGTTCACAGTAGTTCCTTTTTTGGGATTACCCTATAGGATTCTATATATGAACCCAATAAAGAACTACTTTGGGGCCTTTGGGTAAACCCCAAGGCATACCCGACGCAGAGGGGCCTGGACACAGTAGCAAAGAGCTCTCTCGAAGTCCCACTCCTCTGTGTCGAAGCGGCCTGAGCTTATACACGAGAAGCGGGTTTAGGGGTTTAGGGTTTAGGGCTTAGGGGGACGGGGTTTAGGGTGTTTAGGGGGTTTTGGGTTTAGGGGGTTTAGGGTTTAGGGTTTACAGTAGAAGCCTAAAGGTTGGAAACACAATAGCCTCAGTACTTAAGAGTAATGTATAGGGAATCCCAGGATTATTTGGCCTTAGTCCGGTTTCCATCTTTATGGGGTTTTCTAAAGATCTCCACTGGCGGCTGATGGAATCACACTGTCTGAACTCATTCAGAATGCTGAAGACCGGCTGTATCCCTCATCCCGAAAGCATAGCATGCCTCCATGGCCTTGAGGTTCGAGACCCTAAACCCTGAACCCTTACTTGGAGGATCGTGGGACTGAGCAAGATTTAGTAAGTATGGTTCTGAGTCATGAGTACATTAATTGGGGTTGTAAGTATAGTTACCCTAATGGTATCCTCAGTGCCTAAGTCCCATGATCCTTTTAAGTAAGGCTTTAGGGTTTAGGAGTTCAGGGTTGGGCCTCGGTCTGGCCACGAAGTGCCATGAGTCCCAAACCCTGCACCCCAAGCCCAAAAAACCCAAGACCCTAAACCCTAAACCTAAACCCTAAACCGTGCCCTAAACTCCGTAAACAACTTTTTAGGAGCCGAAGACCCTAAACCGGACCAAAACCCAACAAACTAAACCTAGATGCCGGAATCACCCCTCCCCCCCTCACGCAACAAAACCTATAGCCTTCCTGGACCCTGAAGCCCCAAACCCGAAAAGCTCGGAACTACTCAGCCGAAGAGCGGGCAGGTACCAATCCTCCTCTGCAGGGGTTGGTTGGCATGCTGTACTTGGAAGATCATGGGACTTAGTAAGTATGGCTGTTAGTACCTTAATTGGGGTTATAAGTAGTTACCCCAATAATGATCTTCGTTATATACTATAAGTCTCATTGTCCTTTAAGTAGGCTTTTAGAATAAGGTTTCAGAGGGTCTCAGACGGCTTCCGGGTTTTAGTTGGCCAGTTAGGGTGTTGTAGGCTTTTACAATAACGTTTCACAGGGGCTCGAAGTCTACGGGTTTTAGTTGGGGGTTGCGGGCCTAGAGTTTCGAGGTGTAGGGGTTTAGGGTTTAGGGTTTAGGGCCTAGAGTTTCGAGGTGTAGGGTTTACGGTGGGCAGCAGTGGTGGGCAGCGGACATTGTCAAAGAGGGGCCTTTATGGCCCTATTAAGGACTTGGTAAGGGTCTAACAAGGCCTGTTTAAAGAAGTATAGTACCCTACCCCCCTCCCCCTACCCCCTACGGGTCTCTATGATTCGTGTTAGTTGAAGTTTGACACACTCGCATTAGGAATTTTCTTCTAGTGCACAAGCCCTTACTGTAACAGCCCTGAAATAGGCTTTCATGAAGAGACAGGAATCTGCCGAATAATTAAGAGCTTCAAAACACATATTGAAGATCCTGCAGGGTCATATAACCAACTCCCCAAAACCCTACACCCAAGGCCCTGAACAGCTGGCAGTAGTCTAATCTTTGAAGGGTTTGTCCACAAATCTCAGAAATTGCCGTACCCTGAGCCAGAAGCGAATATAGACTATTGAACCTCGTAACTCCCGAAACTGCTAAGAGCCATTCCTCAGTGACAAGCTGGTGCGCTCCCTCCAGCGCTTAAACCCGACCTACAGCTACCCAAACCTCGTTCTGTAGGGTCCTTATACATTCGACATAGAGTTTATCGATCATTACGACTTGGATTTGGTCGTTTAAAGTACTACAACCCTACAACACACCCCCAAAACCCACTTCAACTCTGTCAAGCCCCAAACCCTATACAAACCTTGCAGAACCCCAAACCAAGATCCCTTAATCTGTCCTAAAGGAACCCTTCAAAGACCCCTTTATGAGCTGAAGTGAAACCCGAGACCTTGAAAGCATAGGTACATACTATCCCAAAGGGTCCCGGGTACTGTTATGGGGGATGCTTCCCCAAATCATAATAGTAATTCCTAACTTGGGTATCGAGGTGCCTGGACTCTTGGGGCTGGTTCCCTTCGCCTCCTAAGCTGGACTTCACCCTAAACCCGAAACCCTCAACCCTAAAAACCCTTAGAATATCGGTCGTTAGAGTTTAGGGTTTAGGGTTTAGGGGTAAAAAACACCCTACGTTCGACTCCTGAGCTGTATTGCACCCTCCGGATACGGTCGTCCGGTAACCTGGGGCTCCTCAGCTCTCGTTAGGATTCAGTGGTTTAGGGTTTAGGGGTTAGGGGTTAGGGGTTAGGGTTTAGGGTTTAGGGTTTTGGGTTTAGGGTTTTGGGTTTAGGGGTTAGGGGCACCCTTGTCCTTTTAGAAGTAATAGACAGAGCCCTATACCTATATCCCTTAGTTGGAATTATTTAAGAAGGTCTACTAGCCGGTCTGTTTATTCTTTTGGGGGAACCATGAAAAAGGACAAGGCTGGTTAGGGGTCCGTTGTTTTGGTAGGGGGTGGGGGGGGCGCCTCTTTTCCTAAGCCTAAAGAAAAGAGGCGCCTGCAGGGATTTGGGGTTTAGGGTTTAGGATTCCGGCTTCTTTTATTGACGGTGTAGCTTGAGTCTCGCGACGCGCTCAGTAGGATACCGGGTTTAGGGTTTCGGTTTCGGGTTCCCCAAATTTGAGCGGAATCCGAAATCCAAAGCCCCAAACCCGAAACCCAAAGCCATGAACGAAAACTCGACACCCACAAACCTTGGCGGCAAACACAAAATCAGAGCCCCAGCAGCCTACTGTAACCCCCCAAATTCATCCTAAACAAAATAACCTACTTAACTGGCGGTTGCAGTTGCTCTCGATGAAACGCAAATACCCAGTAATAAAACCAACGGCACACACGCACAAGTGTTTAGGAGCAGCCCGAAATACACTCGCCGACCGTATAGTCAGAGCCCCCATCCTCAACGCGAACTTTTCCGAGTAGCCGCCATACCCAAAATCTTCGAGGGGTAACCCTTATAGAGGCCCTACATTCGAACCAGAGGCATCGGAACCCGGAGCCTGAACCCTTGTAGAAACCTTCTAGGAACCATCATGGAACCAATATAAGAACCGTTGTAGAGTCCTGAAACGAGCTCATATGAAAAAAAGCCTTATAAGCACTCTGATCTAACATAGAAAAGCCCTCGACACGCGACCTCCCTCTCTGTTGCTTTCAAAGGGTCGCGGTATCGATCATCAGTGGCCGTCTCAAATCCTCAGTAGAACGGTTTTCGCGTCCAGAGCTTCGCTGCTTGGAGATGGAGTTTAGTGGTTTAATGTAGGAACCTGATTAAGAAACCTTGGGGCCTTGATTAGGGTTCCTTATATGAATCCTACTATTCTGGGGTTACAGGCCCAGGGCTTCTTAATACATTAGGTGTCTCGAGCTGACCACAGCAGTCCTGAAGCCATGAATCAGGGATGAATCTGGAGGGCTCAAGTCTGGGCTTTTGGGTTTTAATTTAGGGGTTTAGGGTTTACGGTTTGTTTTGGGTTTAGGGATTTAGGGTTTAAGGCTCAGGGCTCAGGGTGCATGAGACAACAGCCTGAAATGGGAAGAAAGAAGTCTAGACCCAAGAGTAACCTAGGAATAAAAAGGGTGCCCCTTTTAGTTTAAGGGGCTTATAAGGGAACCTGAACCCTAAATAAGGGAATAAGGGCCTACTCTAGGTCCTAGAAGTCTGACATCCTAATGCGCCCGCGGTGCAACACCTTGCCTACTCAGGAGACTCCTACAGTCAGCCTCACATGCCATAATCACAAACACTATACTGGAAATCTAAACTGGGCAAGCCTACATGTAGACTGGTCGCTTTTTGCATCATCATCATCATAATTATCGAAATCATTGTCACCATCATCGGCATCCTCATCCCAGCCGCCGTCGTCACCAGTATCAAAAGTTATCAGCACCAACGTCATCCACGTTGTACTTTCATCATCACCAGCGTTCATGGTGGCAGTATGGTCACATCTGATAGGACTCATTATATACCTGATGTCGCTATTGATGGCCATGAGCAGTGGTAGTAATGGCAACATCAGCAGTGTCAGCAGCATCACTAGCAGTGCAGCAGCAGTAGTCTCACACCATCCATGCACGTTGGTTTGAGCCGTGTCAGGCAGAGTCTCCACCGGCCGCGCAAGCATGGGACTGGATGCCCCCGCAACGGGCGTAGAGGGGTGGAAGCCTGCAATGCTTTGAGTTTTGAGGATTTCAAGGCTTTGGAGTCTCCATTGTAGTTCTTTTTTTTGGTCAACCAAATCTTTATTATAGGATCCTAACCATAAAACTGGTAAACCAAAGAAAGGGACTACAATGGAGACTATAGGTATGGTTTGGGCCTTGAAGAGTTCGTCGTTGAAGTTCGCAGTCGAGATATTGAGAAAAAGGCAATAGGGTCTAAACACCCAACCCTTTGCACTACGTGTTTTTTCAGGATAAGCGGCCCCCCTCAACAAGTAAGACTTTTCTATTGTATTTGACTAACAGCCGAGAACATGTTACATAACTGCGTTAGTCTCGCACGCAATAGTCTTGGCATAGTTGGACTGCAGGCTTGCCTACTTTGCTACCTAATAACCCATGTGGTCACCATCAGTGTCTAGGGCCCGACCCAAAAAAGATAAAAAACACTACGCAGGGCCCGTTCTAAACCCGCGGAAACCTAAACCGTAAACGGCCCTGAACCCAAAAGATTGAAAGCTGAACCCCCGAGCCGCTTGACAGTAAGACCGCCGGGAAGGTAGAGTTGAAATCAATCCTCATACCCGAGCTCCATACCCTATATACACCCCAAAATCTGCTTTATCGGCCTTCTGTCACGGCGCAGCATTCCAGCTCTTTGAATTTTGGGGGCCCGCAAACACTGAATCCTCAACAGATTCCCAACATCCGCAAATCGACCTACAAAGTCCACCTAAACATGGATGCCTCCCCACCCTCCATACTATACCTACTGTCTGCAGACAAAGCGAGGTACACCCTGCAGCCTACTTTTTTCAAACCTAAACCCTCGAGCTCCAGCAATGCTTACCTTAAGGACAAAATGTACCCTAAAAGGGTTTAAGGTTCATATACCATATGGAGATTCTTAGTATATGGGTATAGAGCCCCTACTTTTAAGGGTCATTTGGTCCTTCAGGTAGGCGGACTCTGAGCCAGCGGCGCATAACTCTCCCATCTGCTCCTCGAAACGTAACGCTGCTCGGCGACGGCAGGTCGGAGTAGCGGGCCTCACAAGCTTCTTCTTCTAGGGTTTGGGGTTTAGGGTTTAGGGTTTAGGGTTTGGGGTTTAGGGTTATATAAGGGTTTCGAAACCCTGTAGGCCCTAATCCCAAAACTCTTCGCGCCAAGGTCTTCTTTTCTTAGGAATCGACTACCAGTAAATTTAAACCCTTCACTCCTTCTGGCCTCAACCCTGGATACATGCTAGCTACATGGCCTGCCGGAATCAGAAATACATCCTGTTACTAAAAATGGGCCCAAACGATTCACGAGAGCGCACTCCAGTTGCTGTCGTGCGAAATAAACTTTGCCTAAAGTCACCTCAAACACTGGCTTCGACGGTGCGCAGGAAGAACCGGATTCAGCTATTTTCAGGTATCCTCGCAAGGTTGGAGTGACCCTTACACACTACCTACAGTCTCCATTGTAGTTCCTTTTTTGGTTAACCAGTTTTGTGGTTCGGATCCTATAATAGAGATTCTGGTTAACCAAAAAAAGGAACTACAATGGAGACTATAGGTAAGCCCTGAATCGGGATGGAGTCTGTGCTGCACTGTTCTTGGAGCTTCATCGGCGGATGGTGACAGTCGGCTAGTTCTCGGGGTAACTTGTGCTACATCCTGAGACTCCTATGCGAACAGAACCTACTACCAAGAAATTGGGTAGATAGGGATACCTTTGAGGGAAACCCACCGGACTGAAGTATGGGGCTGCAATCTGAAAGCTTTATTTCGTCAGGACGAAAACACGTAAAAAAAGTCTCAGCTGGGAACTCTAGCCGCAGTCCATCCAGCTTACAAACACTATCTTGAGCAGCGCCCCGCTTGACAATGCATGATAAAACCGATTAAAACATATTTAAGCGAAGAAAAATACTGCGTGCGAGGCTGGGAGGCAGAAGCCAGAATGTGTCGGTACGTGTATGCGTCACCTGGATACACCTCCTCTGGGATTGTCCACTGGCGTGCTGTATGTTTAGAGTCTAGGATTAGGCGCAGAGAGAGAGAGAGAGAGAGAGAGAGAGAGAGAGAGAGAGAGAGAGAGAGAGAGAGAGAGAGAGAGAGAGAGAGAGAGAAAGAGAGAGAGAGCGAGGAAGAGAGAGGGGGAGGGAGGGACGCAAGCGCGACCTGCCTCACACGTCAGCAACATTTAGGATAGGGACACCGGACACCCCTGTAAATTCCTTATGCTTATGTGCTTTTGTAAGTCCCTAACTTGAAACCCTCAACCCTAAACCTTGCATTCCAAAGACCTGGCCCCGACATGCTGCCTGGAAAGCCCTGGCAGTGCCTGGCAGCTAAAGCTCTCACTGACCCAAACCGCACAACCTACTCTCGGAATCGGGTTTAGGGTTTAGGGGTTTTAGGGGTTCAGGGGTTTAGGGTTTAGAGGTTTACGGGTTAAGGCTTTAGGGCTTTAGGGGTTTAGGGTTTACCCACAGTCTCCATTGTAGTTCCTTTTGGTTAAACCAAGTTTACATTATTTTATAGGTTCCTAACCATGAACTGTTTAACCAAAAAAGGGACTACAATGGAGACTCTGGGAAATGTCGGAAACAGTAAGCCCAGCAGGCACTCTTACTATCATTCATTCATGCTGCCGCTATTGTTTCTGCTATTGTTGATATGATTGTTGCTTGTGTAATTGTTGTTATTGTACCATACTATAGCCCAGAACGCATCAAAGCCCAACCCCTGAAATAATTGGTTCTCTGCGGGCATGTCTCCACGGCACTTGGTGACATTTCGCTCCCGAATCGCGGGGCAGACCGCGGGTCATTCAGCGACATGGCTCCCATAAGGATACACTCACCCAGACACTCACCCAGACTTAGGAGGTCAGGGCTGCTAGACCCAGTGCCCATGCAGCCCATGCACTATAATTAAATCATCAACCATTCCTTCGAACTGAAAGAGAACCCCCGGAACATCCCGAAACCCTTCCATGCTAGAAGTGGCAATTCTGGGGGACATAATGACGAAGAAGGCTTCCGGATCCCGCATCGAGAATTCAAAGCTTAGGTTGGTAAGGCTTATATGGTTTAAGTGCTTTAATAAGTTCAAGTTGTAAGGATTGTCGTCGAGTTTTAGGGGCTTGGGGATCTCTGTGACTTAGTTTTTGGGGAGGGCTTAAGGGGGTTGACAGTTCGGGTGTAAAGGGGCTGCCGGGCTCAAAGCCTAGATGGATGTGTCGGGAACTTTCCTACGGAAGCCGGTCGCTTTTCGACTTGAGCTTCATACCCCTTCGGAGCCGCAGGTGACATGGACACGCAGACTTGCACTTCTGACCGAAGCCCTATAAACCCTAAACCCTTTACACTTCTGACCTAAACCATGAACCGGAAACCCGATACAAACTCCAAAAAAAAACGATATCCTCAACTGGAAACCCTCAAATCCCCAACATTTAACCCTAGATCAGCTGGCGTCTGGACGATGACAGCTTTCAACCAAAAGGGCCGGGCGCAGCTGGATCCAGCTTCACCTCCTGGGGCTTGAGGTTCAGGGTCGAGGGGTTTCGGGTTTAGGGGTTTAGGGCATTAGATCATGAGGGTTTACCCATAGTCTCCATTGTCGTTCCTTTTGTACAGTTTAACAAGCGTCATTTATCTTCCAGGTCCTAGAAGGTAGGCTAGGAACCTGATTAAAAAAAACCTGGGTCTTTGTGAAGGTTCCCTTTATGAACCCTACCATTCTTTTGGGGGGGGTTATAGGCCCAGCGTTCCTTAATCAGGTTCCTAGATTAGAAGCGAATTGCCATGGAACCTAAAGGTAGGGACTGACACAGGCCGACGGCAGGCTTGCGATTCACACGGGTTGAATGTAGATTCGTGAGGGCTGTACAGCGAGACATGTTTTATTAGGTTCTTAAGCACTAAACCCTAAACCGTAGCTCTATGGCTATACCTGTATCCCCAAACCCTACAAAATGGTAGGTTATGACCCCTTACCCAGAGACTCCAAAACCCCGGCCCTTAACTAAGGAATATACCTTAAATCATATAATCATATAAGGGATCCTATTTTAATTGAATGTATATTCCTTAATTAAGGGGTTTTGGAGGCTCTGGGAACCCTTAAATCGGTAGGTCTTCGGATCCTAAGCTAGCTTGGCCCCTTAAAGCCTCTGAAAAATATTCGTAAATAGGGGCCCCTCTCCCCCGCCCTTCCCCCCCGCCTCCCCTCCTCCCACCCTCCCGCCCCTCCCCCCTCGCTGACAGGTGCGAGCTTTCTGGGAATTTCCGACGACACCGGACTGTAATGTAGCATGTTTATCTCTTGGGGCGCGCCTTTAAGGCTGCAGTACCAAGGGAGTTTCAAACCTGAACTCCTAACCCTACACCCTAATCCCAGCCTGAAAAATTGGGGCTCGCTTGTAAGGCTGCAGTACCAAGGTAGTTTCAAACCTGAATTCCTAATCCTACAGCCTAACCCCAGGCGCGTACAGCCGGGCCGAGGCGGACGACGCGCAGCGTTTCAAATTAAGGGGTTTTGGAGTCTCTCGGTACAGCTCTTCTGCAGGAAGCTTGGGCGATTGAGGCTTCGACTGCCCCGGCTTGTGACAACAGGGGCTTTCACTGGTTTAGGGTTTAGGGTCTTCCACTAAGGGTCCACAATACTTACTGTAATTAACAACTTAGTAACTAGCTATGGGCATTGGAGCTTAGCACAGTTTCGGATAGTAGAAATGCAGGTCAGCTGGCCAAGATAGCAAAAGACACTTGGACCCGTAGCGTGATCCCTAAACCCTAAACCCTAAACTTGATGGCGGATTGACGGTGCAAAGGTTGCTCAATCAGGTCGCGGCGTTCTAGGGACTGGAATTTGTGTTTGGGGATTCAAATCGATGGAACAGTACCTATAGTCTCCATTGCAATTCTTTTTTTGGTTAACAAGTTTTATGGTTAGGATCCTATAATAGAAATTTTGGGTAACCAAAAAAGGAACTAAAATGGAGACTAAAGCTGGGTTGTGGTTTTGGGGCTCCGAAGAGTATTTATGAATAGGTACCTCTATAGGAGCCATAGTGGGAAATTCAAAAGTTTCCCAAATTGCCACCTAAAGTCTCCATTTTAGTTCCTTTTTTGGTTACCCAAAATTTCTATTATAGGATCCTAACCATAAAACTTGTTAACCGAAAAAAGGAACTATCTACCTATAAAGCAAACTCCACCTGCATTCCATGAGGGTGCTCCAAAACCCCCGGTTCGAACATCCAACACTTTCGACCGACCCGATCTCCCGCTGAATCCTAATAATGGGATGTATAAGGGGTTTAGGGTCTACTGGGAGGATCATGGGAATAATTGGGGCTATAAGTAGCTATACTAGGATGCCCAGTCACCTAGGAATAAAACGGGCTCCCTTTTTGGGAATTGGGCAACTTTAAAAGGAACCTAGGACTAGAAAAAGGGAATAAGGGTACTACTGGGCATCCTAGCCTAATTCCTAAACCCCCAAAACCAAACCCCCTAAGCCCTAAACCCCAAGCCCTACCGGTGGCCCAAAAGACCTACCTTTTTAAGGAACAAAAAATAGGAACCGGCATAAGTATCCCTAAAAAGGGTAGGTTTTTTCGGCTACAGGTAACCCCTAAAGTTGGAAACTGGATTAAGGCCAAATAGCGCTGGGATTCCTTATATATTGCTCTTAAGGATGGAGGCTCTGGGGTTTCCAACTATTGGGCTTCTACTGTACAGGTAAACCCTGTTGCCTCCTTGATGTAGAAGCGATTCTTCCAGGCACCTCCCGATGGAAGTGGAGTCTGGAACTCTTTCATTCGGAGCTCTCTCAGCTCTCGTCTCTGTGCCCTTCTTGATAGGCCCCATACCCTAGGCATCTAAGGACTCATATATCAAGGCTTTTGGGCCCAAAGACCACACTATACAAGGCTTTTGGGCTATTTTGATGCCCAGGGATAGTTGAGGGTTCCTTTAAGGGCTCTTTTCAAGAAGCTCTTGATACTCCCAAAGGCTCCATGTACCCATATAATAGGTACTTAGGCCTTAAAGGGGCCCCGGCTCCTTTAAGGGTTCATCTCGCAAGTTTTATGGTGTAGGGCTTCTGTGCGGGGTATTACGAACGGCACCAACATGACATTGAGGGCGCCATGTACTCGTATGCCCCTAAAGGGAACTCCAGAAAGTTGGAATATGGATTAATAAAGGGGTTACGATAATGATACTCCAACTTTCTGGCTTCTACTGAAACCGAGCACTGAGTCCCAGAGACTCCAATACACCTTAATTAGGGAAGTATTCTGTAAATCATATTGTGGGTCCTTCTATAATTTAAGGTATGCTCCTTAACTAAGGGGTATTGGAGTCTCTGGGGTCTGCATGACTGATGCAGCCGCGCTGGGATTCCGAAGAAAGGCCGCCCCCCAGAGCCTCCAAAACCCCTTAATTAAGGAATATACCATAAAGTATAATAGGATCCCTTATATGATTTAAGGTATATTCCTTAATTAAGGGGTTTGGGAGTCTCTCGGCCTAACACAAATTTGTCAAAGCTGCGCTCCCTTAACCCTTCCCAAATACTGATCACACCCCATAGACCGTGGTCCTAAACTCGAAAAGCCTCCACAAACCCTAAAGCCTAAACCCTGAACCGCCCAAACTCTAAACCCCGAAAACAAAACGGCTTCCTTGACTCCTTGCAAGAGAGGCACCGTGGTAGAGCAGCCATTCGCTCATGTCAGGCATGCCATGGAAGTTGGCCTTGGGTTTAGGGGTTTAGGGGTTTCGGGTTTAGGGGTTTAGGGTTTAGGGGGCTTAGGGGTTTCGGGTTTAGGGTTTAGTGTTTACCGTTTCGATTGGCTGACTGGAGATGTGTCATCTCTGGGCTTGTGGCTGAGGGCCCAGAGCCTCCAAAACCCCTTAATTAAGGAATATACCTTAAAGTATAATAGGATCCCTTATATGATTTAAGGTATATTCCTAAAAATTAAGGGGTTTTGGAGGCTCTGGGGGGCGAGGATTTCCAATTAAAGCGCCTCAGCAAAAATAATCGAATCTTGTTGCTGGAGTTTGGGGTTCAGGGTTTGGGGGTGACGACTGCTAGTGCTAGGGCTTGGTGCTTGCTTGTTGTGGGCTTCTGGAAAACAGCTGTACTCTTCAGGGGCACTTTTAATGAGTTTCCTATACTATCTGGTACTGTTGTAGGTCTATATGAGGGTCCTTCATTTTTCCGGAACTCCTCTGTAGAGTTGGGTGCGAAACTGCTTTGTGGTGTGAAACGGGCATGTTTGTCCTTGCGGGGAGTGGTTGGCTTTCTTGCCAAGGTTCTTTTTTGTGGCCAGAGCCAAGAAAGAGGTGAATTCGACACTGTAACTGGGATGCCCAGTAACCTAGGAATAACAAGGGCTCCCTTTTTGGTATTGGGTAACTTTTTAAGGAACCTAGGACTACAAAAAGGGAAAAAGGGTACTACTGGGCATCCTAGGTAAGGTCTTCAGATTCAGGCTGAACAGGTTCAACGTTGGGCCGCGAGAGGCAGAAGGCCTTGCTGCAGATCGCCGGTCACATGAGCATGGAGAAGCTATGGTTTAGGACTTTACCTATAGTCTCCATTATAGTTCCTTTTTTGGGTGAACCAGTTTAATGATTAGGATCCTATAGCAGAGATTTTGGTTAACCAACAAAAGGAACTATAATGGAGACTACAGGTAGGACTTTAGGATCAGACTGAAGATCTCGCAAGGTCTACTTGGAGGATCATGGGACTTAGGAAGTAAGGTTATAAGTACCTTAATTGGGGTTATAAGTAGTTATAAGCACAGTTACCCTAAATATTAACCTTAGTTACTAAGTCCCATGATCCTTTAAGTAACCCTAAGACCCCTCTTATAGAACCCGTATAGATCCCTTTTAAGGAGCCCTTTAAAGAGTCCGACAGCTACTAAGTCCCATGATCCTTTAAGTATCGCTCTATCGAAGCCCAAAGGCTCCATGTACCATTATCGTAGATACTTAAGCCTTAAAGGGGTCCCTATGTAGGTACTTTAAGGCTTAAGTATATACTATATGGGTACATGGACCCTTTGGGTAAGCCCGAACTCCCGATGCCCCAAGCTCGAAAGAACATAGGGGGCCCTGATAGAGTACACTAAATAGTAGGTCCTTATTATAAGGACCCCAAAATGAGGTGCCCCTAATTGTCGGAAACTCCCAAATCCCAGGCAATCAGGCTACCGTGAGCTGAACTCCATAGCCAATGCAGCGGTCTGATAAACACTAAACTTTCACTAAACCCTCAACACTAAATCCTAAAGCCTAAGACTCAGCCCGCCACAAGTTTTATGATGTTTGCGCCCTCTGGGGCCCCAAAGGGGCTGATGTGAGTTGCGTAGGAACTCTTGTCGGAAGCAGCAGAGTAGCAGTGGTAATAGTCGTCATCTTAGCAACAGTGGTAGCAGCAGTCGTCGTCGCAGCGGCCGCAGGCGTGGCCGTAGTGGAGTTAGCAGTAGTAGGAGCAGGAGGGGTGGTAGCATAAATGCTGGTGGCAGCCGTAGAAGCAGAAGACTAACAGCAAGATCCTTCACAAGAACAATGGCAAAAGCCCTGAGTCCTCAGCAACTCGCTTGAAAGCTTAATTGATGGCCCCAAGCCTTGAAACGCCCAATTCCAGAGTTACAAGGTACGTTGTACCCTTCCTTAAGGACGAAATGTACCCTGAAAGGGTTTAAGGCTCAGTTATGATGAATGAGTATTACATCACCGAGATTCAATGTCAAGGTACGGATGGTACGGTATAGGGTCCCTGCCTTGTACGGGTCTTTTGATCCCAACGATTAAACGCACCCTAAACCACATGGGGGTTTCCGACAATAGGGGCCCCGAATATAGTACCCTACATAGTAGGATCCTTTTTATACGGACCCCCCAAATAAGGTAATTACTCCTAATGTTCGGAAACTCCCAAACCCGAAACCCTTTAAGTAGAACCCTTATAGATCCCTTTAAGGAACCCTAGGAAGATCAAATCTCGGGGCGCCCGGCGCAATGTTGGACGGTCACACCGTCACTGGCGCGACGCTGGAGTTTCGCTTTGGGCTCAGGCTTCAGGGTAGGATTTAGGGTTTAGGGTTTAGGGTTCAGGGTATCGGCTTAGGCTTCAGGCTTTGGAGTTTAGGGTTTCGGTTTAGGATTTAGGTTTTGGGGGTGTTGCCTTCAAGGGAAGGGGAGACCAGGATGCGAGGCTGTCCACTAGGATGCATACAAGGTAATTAGGGTTTAAGGATTTAGTAGAGGGTTTTGGTGGTTTGCCTGTGACGAGCACCCTGCCCCTCCCCCCTTCCAAAAACATAGCCTGCCAATTGTGGCAAAGTCAAGGAGCCTAAAGAACCCTGCCGAAAGTCCGGTACACACTAGGTTCCGGTGGGTTCACCCTGAGCTCATCAGAAAATACATCCGGGCAAGCACCAGCGGTATCCAGTACCACTCGACAAAATAGACAGCCTCGAAGCATACCAGGCGGTTGAAAGCAACTTTCTTCGCACATTCGTAGCCCCAAACGGGCTAGCACCCTGTTGGATAGACTCAATACAACCCTTGTGTGGAACATCACCTTCAACCGTGAAACTATGTGCTGCAAACCCAGGCTTCAGCCCCTGAAAAGTCACAACATCGCTGGCCTGTCGAGCAGATTGGTCTGAGCACCCCTCTTCACGAGAAGCTCCACGATCTGGTGTTGTGCTCGGGTTTAGGACTATGGGTGGGCTGGACTCCGCTGGACTACGGCTTTGCAGCTAAAGGTTCTCGGGCTTGAACCAATTGGGGAACGCAACTTCAACACAAAAGCTTCATCGGATTTTCTCTAGCATGCCCGGTACAACAACCTTAAGCAATGTCGACCGCTGATTTCGAGGCCAGGTGTTCTCTGTTTGGACATAACAAGGGTTCCGGAACAACATCGGCCTCATGAGCGTGAGCTCAGCTGGTAGCTCCTACTCTAGTGCCGTGGAAGCGCCTGAAGCCGCAGTTAGGACCACCAATGAAAGTGCTTCGTTAAACCCTCTATAAACCTTATCCAAAGCTCAAAGCCCTAAACCTTCAGGTTTTGGCCCTAGCCTGAATGCTATGAACCGCAAACCCTCAACAATTCTCAAAGCACACCGTGAAT
This sequence comes from Symbiodinium sp. CCMP2592, assembly GCA_905221615.1. Lineage (NCBI taxonomy): Eukaryota > Dinophyceae > Suessiales > Symbiodiniaceae > Symbiodinium > Symbiodinium sp. CCMP2592. Next base: position 566,633 of record CAJNDT010000824.1, on the reverse strand, counting down.
CCTGAACCGAAAACCGATCCCTGAAACCTCAATCTTCAACCACACGCCAAAAACCCTAAACACACAACCTTCTGCATCACTGCTGTAGTGCAGCATCACGTCGTAGCCTAAATCTTAAACCCACCCAAAAACCTTTCAAGTCGAGTCCCCTAAACCCTAACTAAACCACCACTTCTAGGCCCCAAACTTCCCCAAGCCCTAAGACCCTAAACCCCAGTACCTTGGCTTGCATTGCTCAGTGGCAGGCAGGTCCGTTGTTTCAAGTGACGGCGCCGCAAGATCCGACTTATCCTTAATCAAAGGGTTCTATGTACCGTTATGGGGGATACTTCCCCAAATCATAATCATAATCCCCAATACAGAAACCCTACATTCTACTGCAAAGGTACTTTGGACCCTTTGGCTTAACCACAAACCCTCAGCCCTGAGCCCTCAACTGCCAAACCCCAAAGCTTGCCCCCCCCTCCCCTCCCCCTCACCACATAGAGCCTCGTAGCGCCCTGCGTCCGCAGCGCGGAAGAGCGGTGTCCTCAGCACCCATTGCTGCGGAAGGATGTTATTAAATTGTTTGCGAGGTCCTTGTAAGAGTGTTTGCAGGGCTATCTTGTAAGTTTTTGGGCACAGTTGAGCTGGGGGCCTGAAACGTTGCTGTGAGGGCGCTACAAGGGATGCATGTCTTGGCGTCCAGGCCTCTAGAGTGCAGGGACCTGAGTAGAGTAATTGATAGTGGGGTTGCAGGGAAAGTATACTACGAGTAGATGAGGAAACCCTCAACGATTATGTTACTCGTTCTTCAGGCCCATAATTAATTGTCCCTAAGGGTCCAAGTACCCATTAATCATATACTCTCCCAAATATTGACCAACATAACTACTGTCCTAAACCCAAGTACCTGATTATTGGGTCCTTTGCACCTTGGGGTATGATCTGCAAAGACTTTACCCGATAAGGATGAAGCACCTCAAACTCTCAACTCTCAACCCTACCACACAACCTTGAAAGCTCAAAACGCCCAACGCCTTCAGCACTTCCGGCATCGAGCCCAAGGAACTTTGGGTCTTACAGCTCCCGATACGCCCTATGATGCCTATGACAAACCCAAACGATGGCAGAGCTATCAACCGATCCTCCGGTGACGACATGGCCTCGCCGAGGCGACGGCCTCCATCAAAGGTAACTAAATGTCATCCTTTAGGTACTGCCCCTATACAGTCATAATCTATAATCGGACTACTATTAATGTCCTATTATATCTATATTATGAACATTATTCAACTATTACTGAGTGGGGGCCGTACCCAAGTCATTCTCCGAAAAACGTCGCGTGCCTGAAGCATCTTCTCGCCTGAACAATGCCAATGGGAATCGAATGCTGCCCGCTGAACATCTCGACCAGCGCGTCAAAGCTCACTGGCAGTAGCCCAACCATTGTGTTTAAGATCCCCTGCACGAACTCCCCCAGCGAGTGGACCGACTGGTCCGTGTCATCACCATCAATATTGCATATGTCAGCCACGAGGTGCTTCACAGCATACGTACTCATCGTAGGTGATCATCTGCAGTTCAAGCTGCATACCGGTCCCCGGACCTTGAACCCCACACCACAAACCAACAAAGCTAATCAAGACCTACACCCCGAGCCTTTTGGCCGAATCCTGCACCTAAGAAAAATTAACTCTAATCCATGAGCCGCAAAACTAGACCTGAACCCCTCACAAAACACCCGTAAATCCGAATCCTTAGCATGACCCAACCCTTATACCTCGAATCCTAAGCATAACCCTCATCCCTAAACCCTCATAACTCGAATCCCAAGCATACTAAACCTCATCCCTGAGCTCTTATAGCTCGAATCGTAAGCATGACCCAACATCCCTAAACCCTCAGAACTCGAAACCCAGGCATAAACCTCATCTCTAAACCATGAACCCTAATCCCCAAACCATGTAAGCTCCTAATCTTACTCCGCCGGGCGACTGCCCGAAGTTGTCCAACGGATCGATAGGATGCCCCTCGGCTTTGATAACAGCTCGGGTTTCGGATTTACATGCTTTTTGCAGGGTTTGAGCCAGGTTTGACATGGTCGTTCATTGGGGTTCCTAGCTTTGTTTGACGGTGTTTTTGAGGTTGTGATGGGGTTCTGCAGGGTTATATACGTAAGGGTCAACAGTCTTACTGGGGTGAAAGGTTTTCGTACGGCTTCGCAGGGTTATACAAGGTGCTGAAAGTTCTACAGGGTTTACAGGTTTCGAGTGTTGACACGGACTTGATACGATTTCGCGGAGCTATTTCAGAATATGGCTCAAAAAGGCAGTTTTGCAAGGTTGCGCAGGGTTTGATAGGGTGTTAATGCGGCAGGCTGTTCGGCTAATTGCTGCAGGGGCTTCTAGCGTTTACGGCTTCAGGTCTTGTAAGGCTAAGACTCACAATAGCTCAAAAGCCTTATACAGCACGGTCTTCGGGCCCAAAAAGCTTAATATATGAGTCCTTAGAGCCTTCAGGTAAGGCTTCTTGCGACGAATGCTTTGTAATCAAGACGCATCCAGAAACCCTAGCCTATCCCCAGACACTACAATCCTCTAACCTCCCTCCCGCTCCAGCCCCCTGCAGGACTAAACCCTAACCTCCAAAACCGTCAAACGCCACTCAGACCCTTAACCCCCAAACCCCCACTACTACCACAAACCCTATCCTTGTACGACATCACCGACACTGTTGGGGCCTTGTCGAGGAAGAACTCAACGAGGTTCTGGTACCCATAGTATGCCGCCTGTATTTGTATGAGGGCTTAGGATTCATGTTTTTCAGGGTTTTAGGGTAAAAAGGTTTATGGGGCTAGGGCTTAGGCTTTACAGGGCTTACTAAATTGGATTTTTCAAGGTTTTGGAAATCCGGGTTTGGGCTACCGTAGCATGACAGGATACGCAGAAGGACAGGGCAACATATCTTTATATAAAAGCCCTGAGCCATAAACCCCTAAACCCTTAACCCTAAACGCTTAACAGTACATGGGTTTCTGTAATGGCTTCCGCCTGACTTCGTCTCCGGGAATTGTCGTAGAAGACGTATGCAAAGTCCCATAAATTTCTATCAGCTCTGTAGAACTTGCGTTCAACCCCAAATTGAAACCCTGAACAAACCCATTATTAGCTCCTTTCAAAACACACAACCCCCTGAGGAACGGCCCTAGACCCACCCTAAACCCCAAACCCTAACCACCCCTAAACCCTAAACCCCAAACCACCCCTAAACCCTAAACCCCAAACCGCCTAGACCAGAAAAAAATGATGGACGGCGGACCTCGTGAAGCGGTGTTCGACCCTGGTAGTCGGCGAAGTCGAGGGTTGCACCTCGAGCAGGTTTAGGGTTTCGAGGGTTTGAGGGGTTTAGGGGTTTAGGGGCTTAAGTTTTAGGGTTTTAGGGGTTTAGGGGTTTAGGGTTTAGGGGTTTAGGGGTTAGGGGTTTAGAGGTTTAGGGTTTTAGGGTTTTAGGGGTTTGGGGGTTTAGGGTTTTAGGGGTTTAGGGTTTAGGGGTTTAGGGGTTTAGGGCTTTAGGGCTTTAGGGGTTTAGGGGTTTAGGGTTTTAGGGTTTTAGGGTTTAGGGTTTAGGGTTTAGGGAGTCGTCTTCTAAACATTACTTTAAGGGTTCGCTTAAGGGTACAAGCATGGCTCTAGAAGGCTAAGAGTTTAAGGCTCCGTGTACCTAGTATAGTACCTATAGTCTCCATTGTAGTTCTTTTTTCGGTTAACCAGTGTAATGGTTAGGATCCTATACGACAGATTTTGGCTAATCAAAACAGGAACTACAATGGGGTGTTTTGGGTTTTCGTGCATTGTACCTGAGATACGGTGCCTTCCCGTTCGATGACATAAGGCGCGTCGACAACTTCCACCTCCCCCAAAAAATCCCTCTCGTCTCTGTTGACATGCTTGCGCCAGCAAGTCATCTCCAGCCCGTTCTCGCCAAGCATACTGCGTAGACGAGCTTGCTGCGCCGGAGGCTGCACCAAAGGCCGAAGGCTCGGAAGTGGCAGCAGTAAGAGCTTCGGTGATGGCAGTAACCTTTTCTTCCGGCATCCGGTCTTCAGTCTGACTCCAAACGCCGCCCAACTCTTCGGCCAGGGCTTCCGCGATGCTAAACGTCAGCGCTCGGACGCGTATGCTGGGTTTTCGGCCCTGGTGTACGCCCACGGCACCATACACCGACCTGTAGCTCAGCTGCATTGTCCAGTTCTGCTCTGGCTTTCTCCAGGCTCTATGAGGACTCATACACTGAGGCTTTTGGGCCAAAAGACTGTATGATGTAGGCTTTTCGGCTATTTTGAGCCGTAGCTCAACAAAATAATCCAAACACCGTGCCTAGCATGGTCTTTGGGCCCAAAAGCCTTATGATATGAGTCCTTAGAGCCTTAGGGTAAGGCTTCTGTGTTTGCAGCTTATTGGATGCTATGAACTTAGTTAAGCCTTTCTAGAGATCGTTGCTTCATAGTGTGTTACAGTAGCCGCCGGAAAGTTGGAAGGCGGCAATTGGAACGGTTGGTGCGGCAACGGCATCTTCCAACTTTGGGTTTGACGTGGTCCCATCTTCCAACTTTAGGTCTCGGCGTTTGGACCGGTTGATGCGGTAACGGTATCTTCCAACTTTCGGTTTGTGGGAAGCAGCTCCAATAATGCAGAGATAGAAGCCGCAATTTCTTCGACCGCGCCAGTAGTGCTGAGAGAGGGAAACGGCAATTACGACGACCACTCCAATATTGCAGAGAGAGAGAGTTAGAGAGAAACTGCAAGTACTACGACCGCTCCAGTATTGCAGAGAAAGAGAACCTGCAATTACTACGACCGCTCCAGTATTGCAGAGAGAGAGAGAGAGAAACTGCAAGTATTACGACCACTGCAGTATTGCAGAGAGAGAAAAGCTGCAAATACTATGCGCAGAGAGAAAAACTGCAAATACTACGACCACTCCAATATTGCAGAGAGAGAAAGCTGCGATTCCTATGACCGCTCCAGTGTTGCACAATTACTACGACCGCTCCAATATTGCCGAAAGCGAGAAGCTGCAAATACCATGGCCGCTCCAGCATTGCCGAGGGAGAAAACTGTAATTAGTCCAGTATTGTAGAGAGAGAGAGACGGAGAAACTGCAATTAAATATTGGGTCTGCTTGGTCCCATCTTCCAACTTTAGGTCTCGGCATTTGGAGCGGTTCATGCGGTAATCAAAAGTTGGAAGGTTGCAAACTTGGAAGAATCCAAAGTTGGAAGATGTGTTTTATTCCAATTGTGGGGTGCTGAAACTTTGGGTGCGCATCTTCCAACTTTGCGGCTGCGACCATATATTCTATACAGTACGTGCTATATATGTTACAGCTGGATATACGGTTCTGTATTCAACAGTTTGTACCATATAGTTTGTACCATGTAGTATACCGTTTCATAGACTCTGGTGAACCGGATTGTATTGCCTTACCTTAGCTTACGTAAGCGGTTGTAGGGTTACTGCTCTCATGTGTCTGTCAATCCTGCTTGGACTTGCCAGACGTTTACATCGTGTCCGGAATGGTGTATCGGCTGCAAATTTCCGTTAGGTTTCGGCATCGGGCTCAAGCTGCTAGGGGGCGAGGGTTCAAGGTGCAGACTTCAGGATGTGGGGCTTGGGCTTTGGGGGTTTGGGATTTGAAAGGGAGTCGCCCCGTCAAGGTTTCAGATTTTTAAAAGGGGTCGCTCGCGCTACAAGCTCTGTTGAAACACGACTATCATGGATTGCCAAGTAACAAAGGACTTCTTGACGAGTCTCTGCTGATACTTTCAGGACATAGCCACAAAATGAACCCTAAGTTTAAACTTGCCGATATCCTCAAGTCCACTTTAACGTATTTCGTGAGCACTAAACTGCTGCACAACCTTTTACAACGCTCCCATCAAACAACCCTGTTCTCATTATCAAGATCCCAATATGTTTAGCCCCTAAACCATTCCCGATACTAAACCCTAAACCCTACAACCCTAGACTCTAAAACTGAACCCTAAACATCCCTAGACTCTAAAACTGAACCCTAAAACCCTGGACTCTCAAACTAAACCCTAAACATCCCTAAACCCTAAACCCTAAACCCCAAAACCCCAAAACCCCTAAACCCCACACTAAACCCTAAACCCCTAAACCCTAAACATCCCTAAACCCTAAACATCCCTAAACCCTAAACATCCCTAAACCCTAAACATCCCTAAACCCTAAACCCTAAAACCCTGGACTCTAAAACTAAACCCCAAAACCCTAGACCCTAAAACTCCACATCCCTAAACCCTAAAGAGACACCTGGTCACCTGGTCCGGGTCCCAGGCCCTTTTCGGCAAGAGCCTTCACCAGAACCTCGTGATTCTTCCAGGTGGCCTCCTGGGGATTATAGGGTTTAGGGGTTTAGGGGTTTGGGGTTTAAACTATGGTTGGGATTATATATAGGGTTTAGGGTTTAGGGGTTTGGGGTTTAAACTATGGTTGGGATTATATATAGGGTTTAGGGTTTAGGGGTTTGGGGTTTAAATTATGGTTTATAAGTTTCGGGATTTGGGCTTCAGAGGCTCGGGGGGGTTTTGGGGGTTTAGGGTTTGGGGTTTAAGGTTTAGGGTTTGTTCGGGAATCCGGCCCCGGGTTCATGGCACAAGGCACGTGGATCGTGCACAACCCCTATTTTGCACCTTGCAGGGCTCCTTTAAAGAATCCCTTTAAGGGTACACAAAGGGTTCTCGAAGGTTTAATGAGGGTTTAGTATGTACTAAGGAGGCCTTTGTGGGTTCCGATATAGGTACTGTAAGGCCAAAGTATATGCTCTGTAGGCAATGGGAACCCTAGGGGGACTAAGCATCGTGTCCGCTGGACGTAGGTCCAAGGCTGCGGTTTCTAAGCTATTTCCTAAACCCTAAACCCCAAACCCTGAAGCCCTAAATCCTCATGAAAGCCCTAAGCTCTAAAGCACCAAACTATATACCCCCAAACCCGAAACCCCCATAGAAACCTCTAACTACCTGCCGCACTATGAGATTAGCAGTTGGGTTTCAGTTTTGCTAAAATGGATCTTTAGCCCATATGTGAATTTCTATGGTAGGAATTATTTTTATGGGAGTTTCCGAAAATCGGGGACCCTCCCCTAATTTTCGGAAACTCCCTTATGGTTTGGGTAGGTATCTCCCCAGTATAGGCAGCTAAGACCGGTAAGGTTCCTGAATTAGAAGGCATCCGTAACCATTAAACTTTAAACCACGAACCCTCAACTGAACTGATGCAGTGTCCTATTCCCAAAGACCAGAAACAGCTGATACCTGAAAATCCAAGTCTCCCTTGACCTTGCGAGAAGGTCCGGGCGAGAGGGACCTCGCCCGCGCCTGCGCCGAACCCGACGCCGACCCCGTCGCCGACCCCTTCCCCTTATTTCTTTTGTCGGGGTCTTCCATGAACTGACGAACGTCAATCGTGATGTGCACGTGGTCGGGGTACGTGTGCTTCAAGTGGCCGGGCATTACATTCCTGCCCTTTCCGCCAGCGCCTTCGCATTGGCGCCCAAAGGCCAAAAACCGTAGTAATCGAACAACATGCATTTGGGTAGTTGTCAAACTTAGGGTCCCTTTGTGGGTCCTTATTGATCTTACGGCACTTAATATTTAGGATACCCAAAAACGGGACCACAATTTTGACAACCACCCGTTTGAGAATCTCACTACTCCTGCAGACTACCACCGACTATCCTGAACCCTGTGACGACTATCGCATCAAGTGACTTCCTGCGGGCCATCTCTTAGAACACGCTTCGAACTAGAACGCCCATTCCTGAACATGCGGCCTGTGCTTGGCATCTAGGGACGTTGTTGAACGTATTCGGGCTACGGGCTCAGAGGAATGGTACGTCCGGAGGAATGTTGGTTCGTGTTGGGATGACGGGTCGAAGTCGAATCTTACGGTCGCAAAAACGCCAGAATGCACAAGTTACGAGCCCTAAACTACAAAGCCAGAGAGCCGGAGAAGCAAAACCCCGACCGAACGCCTGAACACCCCGTACTTGGAGGTTCAGGGGTAGTTCTAAGTAGGGTTATAAGTCCCCTAATATGGGTTATAAGTATAGTTACCCTACTTATAACCCTACTTATAACTAGCAATGACCCCTAAGAGCCCTACTTATATCCCTGCTTATAACTACCCATGAACCTCCAAGTAACCCCTGTAAGTCCCTAGCCATGCAATCCCCGCATAGTCCGCCCTATAGATCCGTTTATCGGAACTGTGTCCCGTCCATGGAGAACTCTGACAAGCCCCCCTGAATCCTAAGTAAACCCTAAAACCCTGAACCCCAAAACCCTGAACCGTAAAATTCTAGAACCCAAAACCCTTTTACAATACGTCTAGGACGGTCTAGGGCCGGGGTCCCAAAGAGCAGATCGGTAGTAGGGCTTCTTGCAGTAGTCCAGGCCATACTCACGTCCTGACTGACAGAACACATGGACTTTCGGGTTTTTGAAGGGTTCATGTTCTGTGCGGTTTCTACAGCGTCTTGCTTGTGGGTTTGCGATTTATTATCGTTGTAGTTCCAGGGTTTTGGGTTCAAGCTCCTATGGCGGCTGGCTGTCGGATGACAAACCCAAAGGGCCCTAGGTATTGTTATGAGGCATACTGTCCCAAATCATAATCGTAACTCCTACCTTAGAACCCCAACAATCTACTATATAGGCAATCAGGACCCTCTAGGAAAGTTGCATGTCACTACCCAGAGGCCCCAAAGTAGCTTGTTGGGATTGCCTTATAGGATTCTATATATGAACCCCCCAAAAGGAACTACTTTGGGGCCTTTGGGTACCCTTCTAAGCTCCGACATCATCCGCGAAGGCAGCCTCTATCCACGGGCAGGGGACTTACCATAAACCCTAAACCCTAGGGTTTAGGGTTTTAGTGTTTAGGGTTAAAGCGTGCATAAAACGGCATCCGTAAGAAAGTACACATACATAGAAACGTTGTCCCCCTCATGCTCTGCACAGCATTCATCAGTAGACAGACTTACTTTCCAATCTCGGCAGATGACCTACAGATGCCATTATCTAGGAAGGGATTCGGGACAGAACATATCGGGGCTAGACCAAAAACTGTACCCCCAAACCATAGACCCTGCGCCAAATCACGAGGACAACAATAAGAGCACTAAGCTAAAACCCTCCAATCCTCAACACCTAGAGAATCGGAAAAGCCAGACCTTTGATGTTCCTGCACCGGCCCTCCACAACGATAGTAAATAAATCCCCGACCCCTTGTATCCAGTATCCTTAACCCTGAACCCCTGACCCCGTAAGCCCCTAAACTATAAACCATGAACCCTAAAGCCCTAAGCCCTGAACCCTAAACCCTAAACCCTAGGCCCCAAATCCCAAAGCCCCTTGCGGTACACACCGTAGCCCCAAACCCCACAAAACAGTAGGTTATGACCCCTTAACCAAAGGGTCGAACTTAGAAGGGGCCCCCACCTTGTCATAGTGGTATATTGGGAATATAATAGGGCCCTAAGATGATCCTTATAGTCACTATTACAGGGTGGGGGCTCCTTGTAAGGTAGAACCCTTAAAGACCCTAAACCCTAAACCCTAAACCCAAAACCCTAAACCCTAAACCCTAAACCCTTAAAGCGGTAAGGTCTTCGGATCCCAAAGAACCGGTCCTGGCCCGACTGTTCCAACCTTCGCGAATTCCTGCAGCATCGTTCTGCCTGCTAGCGATGTAGGGTTTAGGGTTTAGGGTTTAGGGTTCAGGGTTTAGGGTTTAGGGAGGTACTTTAAAGGGCCCCTTAAAAGGGATCTATAAGGGTTCTATAAGAGGGGTCTTAGGGTTACTTGAAGGATCATGGGACTAAGAAACTAAGGTTATGATTAGGGTAACTATACTTATACTTACTTATAACCCCAATTAAGGTACTTATAACCATACTTACCAAGTGCCATGATCCTCCAAGTGGGGCAGTTTTGGGTTCCGGTTTAGGGTTCACGGCTTCGGGCTCAGGGGCTTCTCTGGCTTTTCCTAAACCCTAAACCCTAAACCCTAAACCCTAAACCCTAAACCCTAAACCCTAAACCCTAAACCCTTTCCGTGCAAGCCACCGACACAAAGCAGAGGTTTTTGATGTTTAAGTGCGACGCGCTTGCTCCCCAGATCCGACACAAACGGTTGATGATATAAACCCTGCATTACTGTACCTTAAGGGCCCAAAAAACTATGGGAATTATGGTATCTTCCTTATTATGAGTAATGCAGGATTTATATCATCAACCGAAGCAGAGGGTTTTAAGGAGTCGGACATCTCTCTTCAACTGTCGCTATAGAGGGTCCAAGTCCAAGTACCTCTGCAAGCTGCGGGTCCCAAGACCCTAAACCCTAAACCCTAAACCCTAAACCGACCATAAATCCTCAAGGCCATACCTAGAGTCTCCATTGTAGTTCCTTTTTTGGTGAACCAGTTTGATGGTTAGGATCCTAAAATAGAGATTTTGGTTACCCAAAGAACGGAACTACAATGGAGACTATAGGTAGGGAGTGGGTTGCGAAATGTCCTGCCAGAGCACTGAAACGAGGACAGTTATAGTAAGAAAGCCCAGAAAAAGTGGAAACTACCTGGGCCCCGAGATTATCTTGCTTGAAACTGCCGGTGCTTCCCGACTCTCTTGAACACCTGACGTTCCAATTTATTTTCGCCCTCCCCGAACACTGCACCCAGATGAAAACCTGAAACTTCCCCAAGGGTCCATGTACCCAAATAGCATATACTTTGGCCCCAATGTACCCATATAGGGACTACTTGAAGGCCAATGTATGTACTACGGTGGATGATATTTTATCCTGCATTACCTTAATGACCGGGAATTGTGGCATATTCCTTATTATGGCTAATGCAGGATTTATATAATTCACCGCATTTTGGGCACAAGAACCCTTAGGGCTTCAAACCTCACCCTCAAACATGTATTTCCGTGTGTCGTAAAGCGAAGAGACTTTGCTCCGGGACCCTACCTATAGTCTCCATTGTAGTTCCTTTCGGTCTCTGTGTAATCAAAATCTCTATTATAGGATCCTAACCATAAAACTGGCTAACCAAAAAACGAAACTACGATGGAGACTATAGGTACACCCCAAAAGGTGGAGGAAAGCCCACAATTCCAGGAAGGCCTTCTTCGATCTTGCCTTTCCGGCAATACTCCAGGAGCCTGGGGGAAGTCTTTGGCTTAGGCAGGCTAGAAGTTCTAGGATATACAATGTTTGATGATGTTTAGAGCAAGTTTAGGGTCTAGGGCAATTATGGGGTGCAGGGTTGAGGTTTTACAAGAATTATAGGGTTTGGGCTCTACGGTGAAGCAGGATATGGCGTGCAATGAAGCGCGGCTGCTTTTCTACCCGCCCTACACACCCCTGTTCGTCGTGTATGCACCATAGCACATTCTTTGTGTGAGTGTGTCTGTGTGTGTCTTACAGGGCCCAAAAACATGTATATAATATAAGGAAACATTCAGGTGATATTTCGAAAAAAGACCCCTCATAGTGATGCACAATAAAGTAGGGCTATCCCAGAAAAAGCTTATGCTTACGTCCTTTTGGGGGTCCCTAACTTACTGTGCTCCAAGTGCCTATGTACCCGGTGCTTAGGCCACAACGTACCTCTGTAGAAACCCTCTCAGGGCCTGCGAAGAAAAAACAAGTACTCTATTGATAATTAGAATAGGGTTTTGGGGCCCATTACAACACAATTATCAGAAGAACCCCCCCAAACTAGTATAGGTAGTTATTATTTAGGCCCCTATGTTATGGAACCCTACAATAGATCCCTTCTAGACCCTTTTAAGGATCCCTTTCAAGGAGCCCCTAAACTTAAGGGTTCTCTGAGCTTCCTCCGAGTCGACCGCGGGACCAAACAAAGCTCCCTGCCTGAGCTTGTCATCTGGTGTCGCCATGACCCTGCGGAAACTCTCAGGGATTCTTTCCCTATACCCTGAACCCTAGACCCCAAAACCTAAACCCTAAACCGTGTAAACCCTAAGTGCAGTAGCTCTCAACAGAGAAGCTCTAAAACCTAAAGCCTAATGGCTTAAGAGGTGTTTGTAGGTGCAAGTGCAGCTAAAGCCGAAGGGCCCCAAACCCAACTTGATGGCCAAGTCTTCTGAGTTCTTCGGGCGAGTGTGTTGCAATGTGTCGGCTGGACAGGTGGCAACATTTTTCGTTTGGCTAGGGCTCTTGAATTGTAAGAGTTTGCGGAGACCCTACACCGATATTCAGACCCCTTGTAAATACCAAAACCCTAACACTCCCAAACACCCCAAAACCCAAAATCAAAACCCCTTCCGGACTTGGCATGGCCCAACCTTCGTTTTAGCATTCTCGATAATCAACCCTAAACGATAGCCCTAAACCCTAAATCGCCCAAACCCTATAGAATCCTATAGTATCCTTTTAACGGGGACTCGATTATGGAACCCTACACCCTCGACTTTGTGAGACCAAAGGCTCTTTGGGGACTTCGGGTTTAGGGCTTAACCTTACCTATAGCCTCCACTGTAGTTCCTCATTTGGTTAACCAGCTTTATGGTTAGGATTAGGATCCTATAATAGAGATTTTGGTTAACCAACAAAAGGAACTACAATGGAGATTATAGGTAGAGTAGAAAGATTCTGGGGCTACAGGGGCTTTGCGGTTTAGGGCTCTGGGTTTTGGGGTCCAGGGTTTTAGATTCTGAATCGAACAGGGTTTTGGGTTTGGGGATTTTAGGGTTTGGTAATAGGTTCGGGGAGGGGGTGGGGCGCAGTCTTCTTGGGGTTCTATCGTACTAGAATTACATTGGGACTGTAAGGGGACATAGCAGCCTCAATGGGCTCTGAGGGTCTATTTTTTTGTGTAAATGGGGATATGGCTAATTTGGAGTTTCACGTCCATCTAGGTCGCGGTTTATGGGGCTCCGGATTCAAATCACATTGTGCCGCCTGGTCCCAGCACTGAACTCGCCATTCGCTTCACAGGACAAACACCACATGAGACGATTGTCCTGATTCAGAAGCAGGGCCCAAACAACTCTTGACACACCCCAAACCCTGAACCGCAAACCTCAAACTCGAAACCCTAAACCCCAAACCCTAAACGACAAAGCCTCACGCACTTAAGGCCTCAAGCTCCCAGGATCTATAGCGAACGCTCCATGCCTTCGGGCTTTGCCGATGAGGGTTGTGGTTCTATAAGTCAAAGAAAGAAATCCCCAAACGGTGACTATGACACACTCAATAGCCGCTTAAGAAGGCCAAAAAGGACTGTATAGCCCCCGGCCTCTGCGCAAGAAACGGTCGCAGGCGGGCACAGCACCCAGACTACAGCGACGGACGTTGAGCCGTGAAACTTCAAGCGCACTGGCGGCTCAAGCATGGGGTTGTAGGGTTCAGCCTACGCAACGTTCATATGGCTGTGGGGAGCTACGGGGCCTACCTTGCGGCTTGAGGGGGTTCTAACTTAATTAGCGTGTCCTTGGTGGCTTCTTCAGACAAGAGCCTAAAAGGGAACATCTTCCCACGGCCCTGTACTCCACTACCAATAACTACGGTAGTTTGATCCTCATCCAAGGGCCTAACTGAAAGCAAGCTCTAGCTTGGGCCGGGACTGAGCTCATGGATGCCCAAGGGTTCTGAATAGGGTTACAAGCGCTAGAATCGGCGCAACAGCTTAGTATCACACCGTTGCCTTGTTCCAAGAAGCTCGAGTTCTTTGGGATTCAAAGCAGCTGCAAGTATTGTGGCCTGAAAGAAGTGCTAAGAAAGGCCCATTCCTGAAGTGCTGGCTTCACATCCAAAGCTACGCCACAGAGAAGGCCGGTACTTCCTGAAGACTTACCTTGGGGTTTAGGGTTTAGGGTTTAGGGTATATAGTAGGGAATGGAGGAATGGGGTAGAATTATAACTGCTATTACTACCATTCTTCCAGTCCCTATTAACCAAAGGCAAGAAGAAGTTGGGTACGGCCCCCATACAGTACCAGCCTATAACAGGGCTACTATTGAGGGCCTTATATATCTATATTATGAATATTACCCAACTGTTACTGAGTGGGGGCAGTACCCAATGAAGAAGCTTCAATATCCTGGGCTCCTAACCCTAGGAAACTCAGTATACAAACAAACCTACTTTGGGGTCTAAAATCTAGAAGTAGTACCTACTATGGGCTATTTTGAGCCCCAGTGTGACAATTTCGGGTACGGTACCTCATTCGAGGGTCTTTCTGGCAAGAAGAAAAACTCGTCGGGCACCAGCATTACCCATCAGACATGTGCACAATAAGATTTGCCAGGTGCTCATGGCCTTCAACTTAAGACTCAAATCTTACATCCTTTACAATGCATCCCAAACGTTCGGCTGCGACTTCCCTATTAATTATGTCTCAATCAATCAGACGCCCTTCACCACAGAATAACCTGGCTCGCATCGGCGTGAAGCTTTAGACAAGTACCTATATATATATATATATATATATATATATAGTCTCCATTGTAGTTCCTGTGTTTGGTTAACCAGTTTTATGGTTAGGATTCGGATCCTAAAATAGAGATATTGATTAACCAAAAAAAGGAACTACAATGGACACTATAGGTAAACATTACTTTCAAGGGCTCCTGAAGAGTACAAGCATGGTTCTATAGGAATTACTTCTCGAAACTATGGGCCTCAGCATCCGCCAGAAGGTCCGACCAGCGCCGGCGGGGCTCTGGGCACCTGCAAGGCGGGTCTACTGATGACTTGCATCTAGGGATTTCGAGGCGCAAGGTGGAGGGGCTTCGCTTGATAGTTCAAGGACTTCGGATTTAGGGCTTAGGGGTTTAGGGTTAGTGGTCTAACGATTCCTGCTATGTAGTTAGATCTCCTTCTCCGGATCTGTGATCGCTGTTGCTTGTCATGGCTCGGAGTATTACAGATAGCATGCTGCGAATGAGCATCTGGGAGTTTCCGAAATAGGGGATCCCAATATACTACCCTAGTAATCGTATGATCCTTGTCATAAGGACCCAACATAAGGTCCCCTGATTTTCGGAAACCCTAAACCCTAAACCCTACTCCCATTTAGGTTTTGGGGATCGGAGCTTCGGATTCGTTGCGCCGGCTGAATTCCAGTAGCAATACTCAGGATGTATTGAAGAACAAGGGTTTAGGGTTTAGGGGTCTAGGGGTTTAGGGTTTAGGGCTTCCCAAAACCGGGCCTTAAACCATGGTGACTGCACACTCTCATCCCAAAACTCGCTTGAACCCACGGGCCTCTTCTCTAGCACTGAAGTCTGCCCTACGAAGGCTCAGGACCAACCCATAGGGCACAATTTCTTCAGGCCGCTGTCTTCCAGAAGCACGACCTGCGACCACAAAAAAGTCTGCAATGAACCCATCAAGCGGATTCGTCCGCCCAAACATTAATAAGCTTCAAGCCCGAGGCACGCAGTGCTGACACTGCTGCTCGGCGTCATGTTCGGTTCCCGCGGCGTTCGGCAGCAGTCTTCCTCCAAACCCTAAGCCCTAAACCCTAGACTCCAAGGCTAACATGCCGATCTAAAGACTGACCTCTATAGACCTCAAGGAGCAGAGGATCAAGCTTCAGAGGTGGCGGTTGTAGGAACTCAGGGTCTAGGATACCCAGTAACCTAAGAATAAAAAGGCCTCTCTTTTTGGTATTGGGTAACTTTATAAGGAACCTAGGACTACAAAAAGGGAATAAGGGTACTACTGGGCATCCTAGAATCGGTAAATGGGGTCCGAATCTTTTCATGCTTGATCTCGGTTCGCAAGGTCTTGGTTCAAAAGGGCTGTTTGGGCCTGACCGGGGGTCCAAAGGTTCTAGCAGCCGTATAGATGTCAATGAAGCGGAGCATCAGCCTGACTAATTACCGATACCCAAGAGTAACCTAGGAATAAAAAGGGTGCCCCTTTTGGCTTAAGGGGCTTATAAGGGAACCTGAAGCCTAAATAAGGGAATAGGGGCCTACTCTAGGTCCTAGTTACCGATACTATTCCCTCGGGTCCTTGGTATGACTATACTACACTGTGCCCCGAAACCCTGTTCCTACCTGTCCAAGGCCCTATACATAGTCTCCATTGTAGTTCCCTTTTTTGGTTAACCAGTTTTTTATGGTTAGGATCCTAGAATAGAGATTTTGGTTAACCATAAAAAGGAACTACAATGGAGACCATAGGTATGCCTGTTTGTTTGTCCATCTGCGGCCCTGACAAGGAAACAGAGTTTACCCAAAGGGTCCAAAGTACCTTTATAGTAGAATGTAGGGTTTCTGTATTGGGGATCTTTTATTATGATTTTGGGAAGTATCCCCCATAACAGTACACAGGACCCTTTGGGTTGGGGTTGAATGGCTGGGGTTTAGTGTTTAGGGCAACCCCCAATGCACCCAGGAACCCAAGCCCCAAAATCAAACTTGTCAACCACCCTAAACCCTAAACTCCGCTCCAAAGCCTGCAACTCGAACAGCTTGCAGCCGTTATGCGCCATAGCTTTTCAATCGTAATAGCGAAAGCCATGTTTCTGCGCATGGGGTGCCAAGTTGGGTTCAGGGTTTCTAGGTTTAAGGCTTTACTTATTCATTGACCCAAATTTCATCCGATGCTGTTGCGGCGTAAGCAAGCGCTGAACCCCAAACCGATGTTCGTACCCTAGCCGCCCTAGCCCAACAGGCACCCCTAAACCCTGAACCCTATCCCCAAACCCCTAAACCCCAAAACATAAAATGTCAAAAGACTTGGAACAAAGCCAAGACAAACTCCTCGGCACGATGAACCGGAGAGGGAAGGCCAGCTGCCAACATGTCGTAGCCCTTCGAGGCTCTGGGCTCACCAGGACCCCCCCAAGTACCCCTTAACGGGCTCTAATATTTCTTCATTAAGAGGTAATTGGGGGCCAGAATAAAAGGATAGTTGGGGGGGTCTAGGCAGGGCGTAGGGCGTATGGGTTTTAGGGTGTGGGGCTTTCAGGGTGCAGGGTGTCAAGGTCTTCGAAAATTTAGGGGCCTTGATGTTTGGAGAAGGGTGGTGGGGTATACTATACCATATAACTGCTTTAACGATATATGAGGATTATTACAAGGGGTTACTGTTGCCGATATACCGGCCAGGATAATACCGAACACCGTCAACGGTCTCCTCAAACCGGCTCACACATCGCTGCAACTGAGACCAGGAAAGCGTCGCACACGGAATGTCTACTCCCAGACCATCTGCCAGGCCATTGACCTAGGTGATGTTTCCGGCGGCCTCATACACTTTGCTCTGCTGCAGGTCAGACAGTTACTTGGATGCCAGCACTTCTTGTAGCTGCAGCGGGACATGTTGCTGCTGACTCTGCAGGGCAAGCAGAGGCAGGCCCAAAGCAGCACAGAGCTAGCTCAATTCAGCAAAAGTAGCCCGACAGCATCATCGTGGTTTTGTCATCAATCGAATCTCTAGCGGCGCGTAGGAACGCAAAGGAGAAGCCCCTCCACGCTCTACAATTATTAAACCATAAAGAACTAGATTCAATCTCAGACCCGGCGCCCAACCCTGCGTTGTTGCCATGATACTTGGTTCCAGATACCCTAAGGATAAGTCAAACTAGATGAATCAATACCCTGCTCTAGCACCCTTCTTACCCTTCCACGCCCGTCCCTGCTTGAATCCCCGAAAGCCTACCGTTTAAGGTCACGAGCAAGTCAAAATACACAACGCTAAGACGGTTGGCCCGCTTGGCTTTGCTAAGGCCGAGGTACTTGACCGAACCCCAAGGTTGATGGTTCATGCCTTGGGGATCTCGGGAAAATTTCGGTCGCTGGGTCGTTGGTAACACTAGCTTCCAGGTTCAACATTTTAACTGTTCTGTTGCTCGGAAAAAGACTGTCTGGTGCTTAGTAGGGAATGAGGGAATGGATCTCTATAGCAGTCCCTATAGAATCCCCAATAATAGTCCCAATAACCCATTCCCAAATTCCCTACTAAGCACCAGACAGCAGAGTTCAACCGTCCTTTATGGTCTCGACTCTAACGCACATTGGGGTTTCTGGAATACCCCGGGTTTACGGTTTCAGAGTTTGGGTGCTTGTCGTGCTTTATGTGCTTACTTGGAGGTTCATGGGTAGTTCTAAGTAGGGTTTAAGTAGGGTAACTATACTTATAACCCATATTAGGGGACTTATAACCCTACTTATAACTACCCCTGAACCTCCAAGTCGGGCTTACATGGGGGCTGTTAGAGAGTTCGGTTGTAAGCTGGATTAACTCCTACATCCTTGAGAAGATGCAACGTCCATTCTGCGTTCTTGCTAAGGAACACGATCTAAGATACCGCAATAAGCATCTATCGAACATCACATGAAAGCTTCCGGATTCCGGAGTGGTGTGGCGCTGGCTTAGGGTTATAAAAAGTGTTTTAACGGGAATTATAGACTCCAGCTTTTATGGCTCTTAGGGGTTTTAGGACTGCAGTAGCGTAGCAAAGAAGGGTGTAGCCAGGGCTTTGGAGGTTTAGAAACCCTAAACCCTAAACCCTAACCCCTAAACCCTAAACCCTAACCCCTAAACCCTAAACCCTAACCCCTAAACCCTAAACCCTAACCCCTAAACCCTAAACCCTAACCCCTAAACCCTAACCCCTAAACCCTAAACCCTAAACCAGGGGACTGCGGTCAAGGACTTGGAGTGCGGGTTCGCAAGATGAAGCAGGGTTCGAGACAGCCGCATGACTGAGTCTTAGTTGGGAGATTCGGTTGATGATATAAATCCTGCATTACCTTAAGGATCCTAAAGTATGGGAATACTGGTATACTCATAATGTGCAGGATTTGTATCATCAACAGTACGGGGGATCATAGGCCTAGGGTACTTGGTTATGCATGGCACTTTCTCTAACTAGGGCCACCAGTGGCCAGACTGAGGCAGCTTCTAGTCAGCATTCCAGCATGGGAGTTTCCGATAATAGGGGACCCTAACATAGTATCCTAAATAGTAGGATCCTTATACTAAGCACCCTGCTAGTTTCAGAAAATATGGGACCCTCATATAGTATCCTAAAATAGTCGGATGGATCCTTATACCTAAACACCCTAAAATACAAGGTACCCCAAATTTTATGGAAAAGATCCTACTGTTTAGGGTACTATATTAGGGTCTCCTATTTTTCGGAAAGTCCCACATGGAGATCAAGGGTTGTCTGAACTCCCGCAAAGGGATTGAGGGTGTAGGAGCCCAAGCATGTTGAGGCCCTTCTCTTTCAGCCGTCAATGATTGTTTACTTAAAGGATCATGGGACTTAGTAACTAAGGTTACTATCGGGGCAACTGTACTAACAAGTACTGATAACCCCAATTAAGGTACTGATAACCGTACTTACTAAGTCCCATGATCCTCCGAGTAGGTTTCTGAGCCTATCTCTGAAACTGGGAACTTTCAGGCCGCTCAGAACGCCACCAAACTCTCAAGCCCACATCTTCCACCCGGAAGCCTCAAACCCCACGCCATGGACTCAAAGGGCGTCAACTAAAGCCAGTGCGCCATAGTCTCCGTTGCAGTTCCCTTTTTGGTTCAACCTACTATTTTGGATTCGGGATCCTGGAAGGTAACCCAGAAAAGGAACTACAGGGCAGACTATAAGTATATCCTGAAGGACCAAATGACCCTTAAAAGTGGGGGCCCTATACCCATATACTATGAATCCCTATATGGTATATGAACCTTAAAGCCTTTTAGGGTTCATTTCGTCCTTAAGGATGTCCTAAACCCTAAACCCTAAACCCTAAAAAGTATATGTCCAACACTGGGCACCATATCCCCAGCCTCACGCGGTGTTAGTGGTCGAACGCGGAAGGCCGCACCGTCTGCACGACGTGCCATACTGGCATCGGCGGCGAGGAAAACCGAGGGTCCAAGTATTGGGTTTTGGGTTTGGGGTTTAGGGATGAAAGTTTTGGGTGTAGGGTGCCTTGAACCCCATTAAGGATTATCCGATGGGGCTAGAGGGCATAATGGCTCCAACACTACACTCCAATGGAAGAGCAAACCAGAGGCGAACCGAGGGTTGAGGTCAATGATGCTCAGACGTTTTCTTGCGGTCCCAGTGAGTCCAATGCCATCTTCAACAACGACTGTAGCTGCATTTTTGTCGTGGTTCTTCCGCTTTTTCTGCGATGAAAGCCATTGTTATTGCTACTCCTACTCCGATTTGAGGAATATTCCTTGATAGAACATGCGATGCGTCATTTTGCCTTTGTTCTATGGTTCGAAGTACTCAGGCAGCATACTTTGTGACTCAACTCCCACAATACCTGTTGCAGGATGTTGCAGTGATCTACCTCAACCCTTCCAGGTGTTGCTGCCGGCGCAACTGTGCTTCGTGGTGGTAGAGTGGTCTGTTGTGGGAGAAAAAAACGCTTCGATTCTTCTGGCTGCTACATAACCTTAAACCCTAGACTAAACACTCAAGGCCTTAGTTCGATCGGGTCTACCTATAGTCTCCATTGTAGTTCTTTCTTTTGGTTAACCAGTTTTTTATGGTTAGGATCCTATAGTAGAGATCTTGGGTAACCAATAAAAGGAACTACAATGGAGACTACAGGTATGCTGTAAGTTAGAGTGCCGTGAAGATGAAGAAGACTTCCACCCAGGCCGGCGGTCCGCAAATCCCACGCTTTAGGGTTTAGGGTTTAGATATAGGGTTTAGGTTTAGGCTGTGGGATTGGCCTGGCCGGCTTTGAAGTGTGGCGATTTTTTATGCCAATCGCCACGCTGCGCCAGCTGCTGCGCTCTGTCATCAAGACGTCGCTTTTTTCTCTGCAACGTCGCGTGACGATCTTGGATGCCATGGCGTTGTTGAAGGAGGAGTTCTCGACCCACCCGCCTGTCGTTTTGGTTTCGGGCCCCCAAACCCAGGCAATATAAGTTGAACCCTTTCAGAATCGACCACCTTATAAGAAGCCCCAAAGCTAAAACAAAATCAATTCGGAGCCGGGCCACGGGTGAGCTCAAAATGCTGTACCGGTGGGCATACCCCGCCGAAAGGGGGTACGGGTGCAAAGGGGGTGCAAAAGGAGGGCCCTAGTGCCTCGGAAAGGCTTGTCTGAGGCTTTGGGATTTGGTACTTCGGGAGTATCTTATGGTTGATGCTAAAACATCCTGCAATACCTTAAGAACCCTAAACTATGGGAATTATGGTATATTCTTTATTATGGGTAATGCAGGACTTGGATCATCAACCGTATGGCCGCAAAGGGAAACAAGAAATCCAAGAACCCAAATGCTGATCTGCAAACGCACTAACCCACTCCACCGCAGATCCCAGATCCGGAGACCTCAAACTTAGGTAGGCTTCATTGGGGTCCTTTAAAGGGACCTATAGGGATTCGATAAGGGTATATGGTTTCGGGTTCATGGCTAGTTTTAAGTAGGGTTACAAGTAGGATAACAATAGGTATAACACATATTAGGGGACTTCTAACCCTACTTATAACTACCCCCGAACCTCCAAGAACTACTCATAAACTGAACCCCAACTAGGCTTCGAATTCAACAGTCCCCAAAGTTATTTGTAATTCGGGCTCTAAAATGGGGAAGTACGCAGTCTCGCAAATCGATACCTAGCTGAGCTAATAAGCGGCCAACCCAGATCCAATTCTGCAGAGCGCCAGGCATTAGTAGTGACCACCAAATGAATCGCAGCTGCGAATCTAAAACATCGAAGAAAGGCCCCCGCTTCTACTAGTAAAACTTAGAGGGATCATACGGTCAAACCCAGAGTCACCCTTTAGGAATTTGAGGTTTGACGACCCTACCTACACCCAGGCTCTAAACCCGACGCCACATGTCCTCAGTGCTGAACTCTGAACCATATGTCCCAAGCCGTCGGCGCTGTAAGCCCTAAGCCCACCCTAAAGAACCTCCCTGTTTGCTAAGCCCTAAACCCTAAACAGAGGCCCCATAGTAGTTCCTTGTGGGGATTACCTATATATAAGGATTCTATATACGAGCCCTAAAAAGGAACTACCTTGGGGTTTCTGGGTAAACACTAAACTCCCGACCGGCACCGGCCTTGGCTTCGTGTCCAGGTCCGACCACGGACGCGGCTTGGTCACCGAGTTGGATCTGAACCGAGGGAGTTTGTATCAAAGGGGCAAAGGAGGGACCCTTAATGGGGACCCTTGCCATATAATGGGCTATATAATGGGTATATTATGGGTATATTAAGGGTATATACCTAGGGGTCCTTATTAAGGGTCGCTCCTTTTACCCTTGGATTTGTAACCTTCCCAAACCCTAACCCTAAGGATCCATGTACCCAAATTGTACATACTTTCGCAGTAAAGTACTTAGATAGGGACTACTTTAAGGCCAGCGTATATAAGTGTATGCTGGTTGGGACCCTTAGGGTAAACCCTCAACCCTGAACCTTCCTAAACCCTTAACCCAACCCCTAAACCTTGAGGTTTAGAGTTTAGGAAGCCCAGGGTTCAGGGTTCAGGCTACCTCACCCTACAAACCCTGAGGTTTAGGGTTTCGGAAAACTTCCTAATCCCTACGATCTGGATATTCGGGGGTTTAGAGAAGTGTAGAATAAGGGTTTAGGGCTTGGTGCTGGTATATTCTATGGCGGATGATCAAGAATTCGGAGCATTCAACAGAGTTTCAAAGGAGCACTCGGCTGAAACTCAAACCCGACTGCAAACACTTAACTGCAAATTCAATATGTCTCCTTTGTGTAGAACTACTAGGGTTTAGGGTTTAACTAGGGTGATAGTGCCCCGCATGGTAGCCTCATGTAGCCTAGCACCGCTTGCAGTACAACATCCAAACCTATATCTCCAACACGGCACTGAACAATGTCTGGACACCTTACGCGCGAGGCCCTGAACCAGAAACCCCGGCCCGAGCCCTAAAAAGGAGCGCCTTTTGTAATGCACTTTGGACCAGAATGCCTCTGTGCGAGCCACACGTCGGACTTTGTGCAGCATTGTGCTTAGGGATGGCATACATGGTGCCCCCCTTGTACCCCACAGGCTCGACCGCGAAGCAAACTGATTTCAGGATGACCGGCCACAGAAGTAGAGACAAAAAGCTGGAGAATCTCCGGCAGATTGCCGGAGAAACACCATCCGGCCCCGTGGCCTTCAATGGGTTAACATCCCGGAGAACTCCACAGATTTGCACGAGATCCGGAATTTGCGAACACAAAAGCCTTTCTCTGGCAGGGGTACAGGCTTGCCTGGCCACACAACGCTGAGCAAGCTCTCCAACACCAATGACGGCACCACCCTCCAGAGATGCAAAGTGCTCCCTCCACTCTGTTGTAATCTCCTCCCTTGTCTGGCAAACCGACCCATCTGGACGACGCAACAAAGGCAAAGGGGCCGGCCCCCGTCTCCTGAACTTACGAGGCCGGAGAACACGGCGAAGGGCCGTCTGAGTCTCATGCGGGGGTGCCTTGTCGATTGCATCCGCGAGAGCCTCGAGATGGACTTTCTTGTCATGGCGACATTGCTTTCGCAAAGCACGTCCGGTCTCCCGGATCTGCCCCGCCAAAAACTCGATGACTTGATGTTAAAACAACGAGTCGAACGACCCCGAGCCGAATACAATCAATTCATAGAGACCCTTAAGGGGTAGGGGGAGGGGGATAGGGGACTAAACTTCCTCAAACAGGCCTCATTATGGGCATCAAGGCCCCCTACCTCCCCCATACCCCAAACAGGGTCCGTATGATCAATCGTACAAATCCCACAGACCCGATCTCTGACCTTAAGAAAACAATTGCCCCTGACACGAACGGTCCAAGTACATCAAAAGCATGTGATGCCTGAAGCCCTCCCATTACGGGTCCAAGCACGTCAAAAGCATGACTCGCCTCAAGTACTACGTTTAGTCTCCTTTGTAGTTCCTTTGCCTGGTTTAGCCTGTGCTATGTCTAGGATCCTACAAGGCAAGCTTAGAAAGGAGTTCTTTAGCATGGGGACTGTTGGTGGAGTGATAAAAGTCTCTAAATACCGAAAACCCAGCGAAAACACGAGAGGGTAAACCAATTGACCCGATGCCGCCCCGGCCTGAGAGTAAGTTCGCTTTCTTCCCCTAGGGTCAGTGGCTCCCCCAAACCGATAAGCTTTCCTAAACCTAGACCTCAAATCTTGATATTACAAAAACAACCCTATGCCTCCAGGGGCCTTATTATGGGGTCCTTAAGGGGTCTAGGGCCCTAACTATGAGGTCCTTGGAGGGATAGTAGGGTAAAACTTAGGCTTTCGGGGGTCCGGACTTGGGGGCTCAGGGCAAGGGCTCTGGGGTAGGGTTTAGGGTTTAGGGTTTAGGGTTTAGGGTTTAGGGTTTCATTTCTTTAGTTGAGCTTACCTTAAGCCGGAATAACCTACCTTTTGAGGGCTCCTTCTTATGATTTCCCTGTATAAGTCCTTACAAAGGTAGGTTATTCCGGCTTAAGGTAGGGCTTAGGATTGAAGTCGGAAGTTGATGATTCTGCGGTGTCGGGATCAGTTGAACATCTTGGGGCACTTGCTTGACGAGAAGAACGCTGAAAGGGCTCAAGGTTCATCAACCACAAAAGGGACTCGTAGTACAAGGGTATAGGGACCCCTACCCCTAGCCTAAACCCTAAACCCTGAACCTTAAACCCTAAACCACACCCCTACTTGTAAGGGCATTTTGGTCCCCGCAAGACTGTCCTGCGCTCCCTAAGCGCTGAGACGACACACCCCCAAAACGCATCGAGCAACCTTAGGGTTTAGGGTTTAGGGCCTAACCAAGCTACGCAACAACATGGGCACAACTCAACTGTAATTATAAAATAGTAATCCCAAAACCTACGAAACAGTAGTTAACGGCGCTGTAAATGTAGGCAACAAGATCTTGAACTAGCCAAGACCTTGAACCAGCAGGTAGTCGGAGCAACAAGTACAACACCCCAAAGTTGCAAGTACCAGGTCCGTCTGATCCAGGACCCCTAAACCCTAAACCCTGCGTGGAAGTCAATAAAGCTGGAATGAAACCCAAACCCGATCTTGCCCTAAGGGTCCATGTATCCATATAGAGATACATGGGCCCCAAAGTACCTATATAGGAACTACATTGAGGCCAATGTATATACTATATGGGTACAAGGACCCTTCGAGTTGGTCGAGCATTGAAACGAGGAACTCCAACTAGACCCAAGAGTAACCCAGGCATAAAAAGGATGCCCTTTTTGGTTTAAAGGGGCTTATAAGGGAACCAGAACCCTAAAAAGGGAATAAGGGCCTACTCTGGGTCCTAGCCAACTTTACCGGGGTATCAACAGCTTTCGACTAGGGGCCCCTCGGGTACGCATCTTCATTGGAGACCCGAACATATGGGAGTTTCCGAAAATAGGGGACTCTAATATAGTACCCTCAGCAGTAAGATCCTTATTATAAGGACCCCCAAATAGGGTACCCCTAATTTTCGGAAACTCCCATATCCCGTGCAAGACCTCAAAAATGAAGTTGACGCTTGCTCTCCCGCCAAAACCGCTCCAGATCACACGATAGCAAGTTAATGGCTTCAGGCACAGAAGATACATCGTCGTGGAGGTCGAGCATCACAACACAGAAGGATCACGCAAAATCTCGGGCGATTCCTAAGTGATGATCAAACCGGAACATTGCTCCAGGATTTGTCCGAACATGCGGGAACTACTCCACGAATGGTGGCAATGAGGACCAAGGGTAAGGATTGCATACTCCCGATGTCTCCAGACATTTCGGGGTCAACGAAAATTTCTCGAACGGATATAAACCCTAAACCCTAAACCCTAATTCAATCCTAAACCCTAAACCCTAAACCCCGCATAGGTGGCAGGGGCCGGTCAACGGCTTGGACGTGGGTTTCTCTGGTGCTTTGCGCATGTTCTCTCAAGGTGCCCGGCATTTTGGAGGAGGGGTAAGTCACCCTTGATGCCAAGGACCAGAAAACGAAGATGCTTATTCTGCAACATGATGCCCTCGTAGTAGAGCTTCGCGCGGTTTTGCATTAGCATATCAAAAAACCTTATGCAGCATAACCAAGTACCCTTTAACAGGGTCCTTATGGTCATTTTGGTGGGTAGTCAAGGTATGTTAAAGGGAAGTTAGGGGGGTCTAGGAAAGCGAGAAACTTCAGCAACCAACGGCTTGTTTACGACTGCAAATGGAGCGGCGAGCTGTCTTGTGAAATCAATCTAGACTTTGGAAGCCGTTCTCGAAATAATTCTATCCTGAAAAAACGATGCCGGGCCAGTATTGCAGAACTGTGGGCCCCGGTTGTACAGACTTGAGACATGAATCCTTCTGCTCCAAATTCAACTCCATACAGCACTTGAAGACCTACCATAAGACCTGAAACTTCAACAGTCTACATGGCTCAGCAGGACACACCTAACCCTAACAGCTAAACCCCGTACCCTAAAACCTTTTACCCGTTACCCCGAAATCCTAAGCCTGTAGACCATCTCAAAGAAACCCCCCAAACCCCTAAACCCTCACCCTAAACCCTAAACCCTGCCCTAAACCCTAAACCCTCAAACCGTAAACCCCTAAACCCCAAACACCGAACCCTCAAACCGTACTGTTGATGATATAAACCCTGCATTACCTCAAGGACTCTAAACTATGAGAATTAAGGTGTATTCCTTATTATGGGCAAAGCAGGAATTATATCATCAACAGTATTGCCGGGATCCCGGACTGCTCAGAAGCGCGCGACTGCGCCGGCTGACCTGGTTTCGCAAGGGAGGCCCCTTTACTTGGAGGTTCAGGGGTAGCTCTAAGTAGGGAATTATAGGTCCCCTAATATGATATATGGGTTATAAGTATAGTTACCATACTTGTAACCCTACTTATAACTACCCATGAACCTCCAAGAAGGGCTCTAGGGTTTAGGGCCTTCGGGCCTGAAGCCTTCAGGGCTTGTTGGGGTGAGGAAGTTTCAGGGTTGAGTGCTTCACGGATTATATAAAATGTAACCCTAGGCTTCCAGGTACCCCATTATTGGGTCCTTAAGGGGTCTAGGGCCCTAACTATAAGGTCCTTGGAAGCATAGGGTAAACTAACTAACTATACGGACTTGAAGGTTAGAATTTTCGATAGGTTCTGATGATAGGTTCGATAGGTTTATGGCTTGGGGTGTTATTTCTGCTTGGGGTGTTATGTCTGCTTTATCCAGAACCTCAGACTGTAGTTCGTGCCTGCGACAGATAGTCAAGTTTACGGACAGACCCCTATTCCGGAGAGTAACCAGAAAGAGGAAGTACATACGGCTGATGATATACATAAACCCCGCATTACCCATAATAAGGAGTATACCAGAACTCCCGTAGTGTAGGGTCATTGAGGTAATGCAGGATTTAGATTATCAACCAGGGTTCAGGTGTCGTTTGAAGAGTCCTCAAGGTGATTATCAGGAAACCCTGATCCCCAAACCTTGAACCCTAAACTCTTATAAACCCTGAACCCCGCACCTAAACTCTAAACCTTAAACGGTTCAGGGGGTGGGGCTAAGGAAAGGTGAGCCTGTCTGTCTAAAGGTCTGGTTCGCACTTGAAAGGCGGTTTAGCGTTTAGGGCTGGGGGTTTAGGTAGGGTTGAGGGCTTACGGTTTAGGTAGGGTTTCGAGTTTAGGGCTTTGAGTTTCGGTCTTAGGCGCGGCTGCTCTAGGACTTTTGGTTCGGTGTAAGAACGTGCTCCTCTTGGAGGTTCATGGGTAGTTATAAGTAGGGTTATAAGTAGGGTAACTATACTTATATTCAAGAACTTATAAGCCTACTTATAACTACCCCTGAACCCTAAACCCTATGCCCTTATAGAATCCCTATAGATCCCTTTAAAGGACCCCTATGATCCCTGTTAACAACTTTCCCCTGAACCTCCAAGTAGGTCCTTGAGCAGCCCCTTTATAATATAGGTACCCCTTTCCCTACTCTTCCTAGACCCAAGAATAACCTGGGAACAAAAAGGGTGCCCTTTTTGGTTTAAAGGGCCTTATAAGAGAACCTGAACCCCACAAAAAAGGGAATAAGGGCCTACTCCAGGTCCTAGCTTCGGATTCAATACGGGGGCCCTAAAAACAAAAAGGGCAAAAGAGTCCTACCCAGGAACCTAGTACTTGCACATGCCGGCATTCCTGGAGCTAGTGCACATATTTCCCGGCTCGATTGCAAAATCAGCTTACCCTTGCAGGATCTAGACAGCAAGACAGACAAGGCTGCCCCAAAAGGAGCCAGTAAAAGACTCGAGATTTTACTAACTGTCCGTTTCAGCTTAGACCAGGGCTTCTGTGCTAATGTTAAAGACCATGATTCGTCAAGAAGACCTCTTCTTAGCCATGGGCTGACCGCTCGGTAGCCGGGAAATCGCCTCGGAGACGTGGAGAAAGCCTCGGCAGGCATATAGAGATCAGGCTGTTGCTCTTTTAGGGCTCCCAAGTACAAGGCTTATGTAGAGAGATCTCAAAAGTATGTGTATATATATATATATATGTATATCTATTTGTTTGCTTGCTTGATTCTGTATATGTACGTAATATAGCGGAGATGATTAGAGTTTAGCAATCCATAGCGCTTCGCGGCGTGTATTTAGGGTGGGGATCCTGCTGGCGGCTAGATTTGAAACAAAATCCTTGGCACCAGCGGCTTGCAGACAACAGCGCAATTGTCGTAAGAAGCCACCCCCTCCCACCCCCTCTAACCCCTCCCACCCACCCACCCACCCACCCACCCACCCACACCCACACACCCACACTCCCACACACCCACACACCCACACACCCACACACCCACACACCCACACACCCACACACCCACACACCCACACAAAAACACACAAACACACACACACACACACACACAGAGCACATTCAATGGCAAGCTTCGGGACTCCTGACAAAGCTAGCGGAACCCAGTCGCAGACAACCCGCGAGCTAACGGTGAGCATCCGTGCTGTGATTTTGCGAGCCATGTCATACTGCGTTTCCGAGAACACACCTGCGAGAGGGCCTCTTCTTTTTTCGTTGGAACCTGGCTGATCTGAAGCATTCTCAGTCAGACTTTGTCTCTCAGCCTGTCAGTGCAGCCGGCTTAAGCTTTCAAGGTTAGTGTCTGCCTAAACCCTAAGCCGCCAGTATGTTCAACCCAATCTCTTCGCGTTGGTTCTTCGATGTGCGTTTCTAGGTCGGATGTTTTGCTGCCAACAGAATTGTACTATAGCATTATAGGGAGTATGAGGTGGGATTATACCAAAACCCTAAATTCCGCTGCTAGTCACTTGCCGGCTCAATCGGTGCAACATTCGTGGCAGAAGGTGATAACATGTACCAGCGTCCAATGGAAGCAAACCAGACTAACAATGTATCAATCATTTCGGCAGGATGACAGAAAGTGATTCAGAAACCACAACCGAAACACACCGAAACCCTCAACCCGAACCCATTATGAAAAACACTACATCGCGAGAACCGCTGTCAGCACTGATCCGCGTAGTTCCGACATAGAGGTCAGGTTGTAGGGCTTCTCCAGACTCCCAACTACACTCAACCCCTAGATGATAGCCCGCGTAGCAAGAGATCATAACGAGTCTACTCAGCATAAAATGGTTTCTACTCAGCATAGACTAGTTTTGCAGTACAGGGCGGCAAAACCGAATATCGGGTGCGACATACATGGGTGGTTGTCAAAATTAGGGGCCCTTTTTGGGTCCCTAATCTAATACGGCACCTAATATTTAGGGTTCCCCAAAAGGGGCCACAATTATGACAACCACCCATATAATATGGTCTAAATATCGATGACAGGGTTCCCCAGTCGCAGGTACTAAGGTTACCCCAGCCGTTCCCAGAAGGATAAAGGATCCTTGTACTGGGAAGTTATCTCAAAGGGGAAAGGGAGGGACCCTTAATGGGGACCCTTATATAGGGTTCCTTAAAGGGATCTATAAGGATTCTATAAAGGGTTTAGAGTTTAGGGTTTACGGTTTAGGGTGTATCAAAGGGGAAAAGGAGGGACCCTTAATGGGGACCCTACCGTATAATGGGCTATAGAATGGGTATATAATAGCTATATTAAGGGTATATACCTAGGGGTCCTTATTAAGGGTACCTCCCTTTACCCTTGCATTATCTTTACCGATGCTTTTTCAACCTCGCTCCCACCATACACATGTCCCAGGACCCACGCGGCGGGTAGCATGCAGTGTCCATCGGCATTGGTATGGCCACCTTGCGTGCATCAGCAGGTCTTCCTAGACTTCCTATACGCGCAGACAGTTCGAGTCGCGCTATTGGTTACCTTGCTTCCTTATCAGTCCTTTCGTGGATTTCTTCGTCTGCTAGTCCCTAGACTATCGAACGTAGTCTGATTTCGGTTACCGTACTTCATTGTTTTTGTGGACAACTAACCAAAGCGATGGTCACTCAAGCGGGAAGTATTGGTACGGTTGATGATATAAACCCTGCATTACCTTACGGACCCTGGAAATTATGGTATATTCCTTATATGGGTTATGCAGGATTTATATCATCAACAGTAGGAAGCCGTGCCATGTATCGACTGGGGGGTTGGGGTTGGTGAGTTGGTGAAGAGGATGCTGCGGCTAAGGAGATTCTATGGGTGGTTGTCAATAATTAGGGTCCCGTTTTGGGTCCTTAATATAATACGGCACCTATTATTTAGGGTACCCAAAAAGGGACCATCACTTTGACAACCTAATATGGCTTTAGGGTTCAGGGTTTAGGGATGATTATGGGTTGATGCGATCCACTAGCTATCGTGCACAGTGATAGAAACACTCGCTTTTCGGCTTGCAACTTCGGACGTGCTAGATAAGGTTGTCAGACGGACACCTACGAATGAAGCCCTCGATTTTCTGCAACTCCCGGCCGAAACCCTACCTAAACCCCAAATAACCTACCTTTTTAGGGACTTATATAAAGAAATCAGAATAAGGAACCCCAAAAAGGTAGGTTCTTCAGGGTTAAGGTAGTCCCTAAACGCTCCCAGATCTTCCAACATCCCGTCATTAAGGAGTACACTTTATCAACCGTACCCTAAGGGTCCATGTACTCATATAGTATATACATTGGCCTTAATGTGGTTCCTATATAGGTACTTTG
This sequence comes from Symbiodinium sp. CCMP2592, assembly GCA_905221615.1. Classification (NCBI taxonomy): domain Eukaryota; class Dinophyceae; order Suessiales; family Symbiodiniaceae; genus Symbiodinium; species Symbiodinium sp. CCMP2592. Next base: position 535,474 of record CAJNDT010000824.1, on the reverse strand, counting down.
GGTCCCATGTATCTCTATATGGATACATGGACCCTTAGGGTTATTAGGGATCCTACGGTACATTCTTCAAGAATTACGTGTAAGGGATATCGGAAGGTCTGGGTCCTTTTTGTGAACCCCGTCCCTATACATTCCCGACTAGGGTTCTTAATAACAAAAAGTAGGTTATGGTGGGTTAGAGTAATCTCCAAACATTCCTGCTTCCACCAGGAGGCTATCTCCTCCCGTCGTGGCGTTGGCGGCCGCTCCTCTACGTAAGCCTGCCACTTTAAACTGCAGGTGAGGAGAAAAAATGAGGGTGCTCAGGCTTGGCAAGTTTAGGGTTAGGGTTTAGGGTTTAGCATTATTTCAGGGTTCTCTACCGCAGATTATGCTGGCTTTTGCATCAAAGGTTTCATGCGGCTGGTGCCTGAGGCTGTGAGACTAGAGCACGCATCCGCAAATCGAAATCTTGATCTCGGGATGCAGCCATCAACCCTGAAATCGGATAGAGGTTGCAGGGAATTCCAAAATCTGCGCCCAGGCACTTGCAGCGTCGTGGGCACTCGCCCCGGCGTGAGGGATCGTGGCGTCTCTGCACTCATCTGCCGGCAAGAAGACTAATTAAGGAAAGCACATTGAAGGATGCTGAAGGTCTTGGGGCATAGTTAGATCTGTTATCACCGGCTGTAAGGGTTGTGAAGTGTGAAATACTCGGCTTTATAGTCGAAGCCAAATGCACTAAGTCTCTGAGACCTTCCTGAACCCCGCACCCAATCTAAGCAAGACGAACAGCTCTACTTGCTTGCATATCCTACGTATTTTGCGGCTACCTTCTGGCAGAGTGACAATTCGGACTTCGTGTGCTAGGAATCTTCTACTTTGAAAGATGAGGATTGAAGATTTAGGGGTTTGGGTTTGGGGCCCTTAAACCACGAAACTACCTTAAACCCCCCACAGTGTTCTGCCGTTTCAGACTCCCAGTCATGCTAGAACAGAGACAAACAACTAGACCCTAAGGGTCCATGTATCCATATAGAGATACATGGGACCCAAAGTACCTATATAGGAACCACATTAAGGCCAATGTATATACTATACGAGTACATGGACCCTTAGGGACATAGTTGCCCAGATCCCTGTTCTGAAAAGAATATTTTGACAGTTCCAGGACCTTGAAAAACCATTGTAACAATGCATGGAGGGACGCCATATACCGAGAATACGGAGACGCTGCAGGTTTCCTAGTGCGCTGCTCGAGAGAAGCAAAACTAGGTTTTGAAGCCAGGCTCGTCAGTAACCCCGTTATAATCAGGTACGTTTTTCCAAACATTCAGTTTTAGCAAGGAGAGCCACAAACCAAAAAGGACAAAAGGGTACTACTCAGGAACCTAGTTGACCGTAAACCCCCATAGATCCCTCATAGAACCCTTTAAGGAGCCCTTCCCTAAGGGTCCATGTACCCATATAGCATATACTTTGGGCCCAATGTGTCTATATAGGGAGTACTTTCAGGCCCATGTATATGAGTACATGGACCCTTAGGTCTATAAGGAGTGATTTAAGGGTACTACTCAGGAACCTAGGAAGTGTCCAGGTACAGCACATCGACACGCCCGAGCTCTTGCGCTTGCCTGGAGGGCCGCACGAACGCCATCAGATCGACTGTGCCGCAGGTCCTTCCACTTCTATTCCGTGCTGTGAGTTTTAGGCTTGGCTTATCGGCTTTAGATTGTTCACGCCTTTGGGGGCTGAGGGTGTAGATGCGGTGCTTGGAGGCTGTGCTGGTCACTGATGAGGGGCGCTGCAGGACAGGTGACAAGTTGAAATTCCAGTCGTAGCCGAGTCCGCTTCGAGCAGCCCGGAATATACCTGTAGTCTCCATTGTAGTCCCTTTTTTTGGTTAACCCAAATCTCTATTATTGGATCCTAACCATAAAACTAGTTAACCAAGAAAGGAACTACAATGCAGACTATAGGTACGATATACTTGAAGAGGCATAGCCTACCAGCTTATCGTCTTGCATTGGCGGCTTGAGTGCTTCTAGTGCTGGAGACGGGTCTAACTAGAGCTCGGATATATCAGGAGGCTGTTTATAAGCCGATGAACCAAGTCACCCGCCATCAACTCCTGCAAGGAGGCTTCATGGAGGCTTCATGATGCAGGCATAAAGGGCCCCAGGGTAGCTCACAAAACCTACCCGCTGAAATATGTGTATATAGCTCCTTACTGAAGAGTTGGGATTTTTGGGTGACAAGTAGATCCTGAACTCCGAGGTGTCAGTTGCGTTTAGGGCAAGCTCCAGAGACACCGATTCAAGGCTTTAAACGTCGGCCATGGGATTCACCTAGACCCTTAAATGCAGTACGTTTATTTGAGTACCTTACACAGTCTCGCAGCCAAGGATCCTAACCCTTAAACAAGTCATCCAAAAAATGTACTACAAGGCAGGGAATAAAATCTAGGGCTTTGGGGGTATATACTGGCTATAAGGCTTAGGGACCTAGGGGTGTAGGAACTGACGAGGGTTCAAAAATGAAAAGGGCTTGGGATTTATGGCGGCAAAAGGGCTTAACTGGTTTTAGGGTCTTGTGGCCTTGGGGTCTAAGCATTCCAACTTTACGGGCTTGGGATTTCTAGCACTATAGGTGTTGCATAGTTGTTGGCGTTCCAACTTCAAGTGAGAGTACCAGGTTTGGAGGGGAATGCGTGAAACAGAGATTTTCAACACTTAAGAGGCGGCTTTACAATACACGAAACCCTAAACCGTCATCAACCCCTAAACCCCTGTAAACCCTTGACTAAACCGTAAAGCCTATAAACCCTAAAACCCTATAATTCTACACTCTAGGCTTCAAGAGAAACCGTAAGCCCTAAACCCCTACAAAGCCTCAAAGCCTAAACCCTAAACTCCTATAAACCCTACCTGTAGCCGAAAAGATCTACCTTTTTAGGGTTCCATATTGTGGTCTCTATATATAGTTCCCTAAAAGGTAGGTCTTTTCGGCTACAGGTAAGCCCTAAACACCTACAAAGCCTCAAAGCAAAGGGGAACTAATGGAGACTATAGGTAAGCCCTCTAAGCTTCCAAAAGCCCTACACCCTAAACCCCTAAACCCTAAAGCCCTAAACCCTAAACTCTAAACCCCTAAACCCTAAACCCTAAGCCTTAAGCTTCCAAAAGCCCTGCCTTTTGACTCGTCGACTTGAGCCTCAAAGCCTAAACTTCTATAGACCCTAAGGCTTATAGGGTTATAAGTATGGTAACTATACTATACTTATCACCCATATATGGCCTTTTGACTCGTCGACTTGAGTAGACCCCAGGATCGGAAGTTGCCGGCGCGAGAAGCGACGATCCCGGACCTCGGTTTAGGGCTTAGGGTTCCTTTAAAGGGGATCTAGGGGTTCCTTTAAAACGCTGTAAAGGTTTAGGGTTTAGGGCTCCTTTAAAGGGGATCTAGGGGTCCCTTTAAAGCGCTAGAAGGGTTTATAAAGGGTTTAAGGTTTAGGGCTCCTTTAAAGGGGATCTAGGGGTTCCTTTAAAGCGCTAGAAGGGTTTATAAAGGGTTAAGGGTTTAGGGATTGGGGGGTTTAGGGGCTGACAGTAGGGCTTAAGGAACCCTGAAGCCCCTAAAGCTCACCACCTGAAACACCTGAAACCCTGAAACAAGACCCTAAACCCAATGCAGGCAAGACAAAGCTTGGCTGAGGCTTGGGCCGAAACCAAACCCTGTCCGTGGCATAAAGTGGTTTTGGATCGGGTTTACAAAGGATCCACGTTTCAGGATGTATAGGGCATATGTATGTATGTACCTATGTATGTATGTACCTACATATATCTGTGTATCTAGCGCACAAGTTCTAAGCATACCTACCCAAAAACGAGAAGCATGCCTACTCGGCAGTTACACATGCAAGCACAAGCCATTTCTTCGCCGAATACGACCAGACCAAGGGTACCAACAAAACCCGCATAAACCCTAAACCCTTAAACCCTAAGCCTATAAACCCTGAACACCTAAACCCCTGAACCCTGAACCCCAAAACCCTGACCCCCCAAACACTAAGCCCCAAAAAACCCTGACCTAAAGAGCTCCAAATCCTATGCTTCCCTAAAGCTCCATGTGCCCATATAGCAGGTACTTAGGCCTTAAAGGGGTCCCTATATGGCTACTTTAAGGCCTAGGTACCTACTATATGGGCACATGGAGCCTTTGGGCTTGGGGTTTACCCTGAGCCGGCGGCTGACCAGCGGTGGGCGTGTCGCAGATTTCGTGGCTCGCCTGCACACGGTTCAGAGGTTGTCAAGGGTTTACGGTTTAGGGGTCCTATGGGTCGTAGGTACTATTATGGGAGATACTGTCCCAATTCATCTCAGAAACTCTACACTCTGCTACATGCATATGTATATATATATATAGGTATTCAGGAATGTTTGGGAGGTTATACTTAAAGATAACCCTATACCCTACGCCTGGGTCAGAGGTTATAAAAGTGCCCCTTAACCCCAGAGCCACAAACAGATCTAATCTTAAATCTCATAATATCATCTAAATCATCTCAGAAATTCCTACTAGAAACCCTACATTCTACTATCTATATCTATATCTATATCTATATCTATATCTATATCTATATCTATATCTATATCTATATCTATATATATGTGTGTACGTGTATATATATACATATATATATATATATGTGTATATATATATATACATATATATATATATATATATATATATGCGTATATATCCCAACTGCGAATTTGGGCCGGGGGAGGTCTGGAGTTCAAAACCGCACTGTCGAGACTAAGGTGCTAAAACGAATCACACACCGTGATCCTAAACTCTAGGCGTTGTTCCTTATTCTTGTTATAGTATAATATGGGCCCAAAGCCCTATTTTAATTATTAAAGCCCCTATGGTAAACCACTGCAATTGCCGAGACCGCCCAAACTACCTCTAGTGAAAGTGACTGTATGAGAAATGATCTACTTGCGAATGTGCTAGTGAGGGATTACAGAGCTGGAGCACGAACGCTGTGGCAGTCGGGGGTTCTGGGCTCAAGGATGAAACCGCGGATGTTTTCGAACTTGGGACTGCAATACTGGACGGTCTGTATGTATAGGTGGTCAAGCAGGGCTGCCAGGTCCTGGCAAGCCTTCTACAGTTCTAAAAAAAGAACATCCAATCCAAACCAACCTGTGAACCTCAAACCCTGAACCCCTCAACCCACAACCTTGGACCCTAAAACGCCAAATCCCAAACCCTTGAACCCTTTAACCCGCAAGCCTACGCCCCAAAACCATCGAACCACAAATCTAGGCCCCAAAACCCTGCACCCACAAAGTGTGAGGCCCCAAAACCCTGAACCTTTAACTCCAGGCCATTACCCCGTGATGTCAATAATTAATGTTAAGCTTCCATGCTAATCCCTCACAGCATCCCTTATAGCAGCCCGCTCAAGGGCAACCCTGCGGCTTCGGCTTGGGGTTCGGGGTTGAGGGCTCTAATATAGGGACCTTGACAAAGAATAGGGTCTTGGGGCACGTGATACTATGATTCCCTCAAAACAGTTTAGGTAATCATAAAGACTAGAAGGCTCTATAGTATATCGCCCCCGACATCTCCTGCTTCGCGCGCTGTGCCGCAGCCTTTCCCACCTCACCGAGCAGAACTTTCGGGTTTTAGGAGGCTGAACCGCTGGACCCAAAAACCTTCCTGTTTAAGGACGTACAGAAGGAAGTCATCGTTAACAGGGAACCCTAGAAGGAAGGCTTAACAAAGCGTCCGACGCAAACCCTGCAGTAAACCAAATCCTATCGAAACCCTAAACCCCGTAAAGCCACCTTTGCGGCAAAACCCAGGGACGAGCCCCATTCCCAGAGACTCCAATATCCCTTAATTAAGGAATCTTCCTTAAATCATATTAGGGATCCTACTATAATTTAAGGAATATTCCTTAATTAAGGGATCTTGGAGTCTCTGGGTTCAGCCCCATGCTAAGGGCTAGAGCTCGTAGGGGGAACTGCGTGATTCTGCTCTGCACGGTTGCCTCCCCGGCTGAAAGTCTCGGCGCCATAGCCGGCATGTCTAGAGGCCGATGGTCTTAGGGTCTTAGGAGTGTCGCAGTCAACATTGGAAGGATGATGATCGAACGTGTGCAGGGGCTGCAGGGGGGAAGGGGTGCAGTCTGTATGATGCTGACGAATCCTGATCTCTGCTTCCACTTTCATCAACAGCGTGCGCCCTTGCAGCATGAAACAGCCGTTGTACAGTGTTTGCACTTGGTTCGGTGAGCAGTTTGCACTGCACCAGGTGCAACAGCATGAGAACAAGCGAAGCTCGTCGGAAGGATTATAGGTTGAGCCCGCTGCTATCAGACTACTGCTGCCAGCGCCAGTGGCACTGCACATTTCACTAATACTACTAGTTACTACAGTTACGACGACGACCACCACCACGACGACTGCGACCATGACTACTGCTCCGAAGACTCTTACTACTACTACTACTACTACTACTACTACTACTACTACTACTACTACTACTACTACTACTACGAGTAATACTACTACTACTACTACTACTACTGCTACTACTACTGCTACTGCTTCTGCTACTAGTACCGCTACCACTACTAGTACTGCTACTACCACCACAGCCGCTGGTACTACCACGACGACGACTGCTACTACGGCACAAACGACGACGACGATGACTTCCAACAGCAGCAGCAGCACTCCCCGACAGACGAGGAGGAGGAACAGGAGGCAGACTTTTATTACCACAGCTACAACAAGTGCAGCCTGCTTTGCAGCTACGACTGGAACACCAACAACTCGAGTAGTGCTCAGTGCACACATATGAAACAATATGTGCACCACATACGAAATCATTAATAGTGCTGGTATAGCTGCAAAAGAGGAATGGTCATGGTAGGTGCAACATGCAACAGAGAATGGTCAATTGCTCTGAACTCGCCGTGATACAAACAGCTACCATCACACAAAAGAAAGCAATATGTATCTATATGTACATGTATGTACATGCAGGTGTATATACATATAGACCGTAATACAGTGTTACAATGAAGCGGACCCGCACGAAACGGCCACGGCAAGCTCCTGCAGGTCTTTCGCCCCGGGTGTCCGAATCAAAGCAACGCTGGTGCAGATGGCTTTCTCATGTGGCTTACACGCAAAGCACTTCTTGCTTGCTTCAGTTTCCCGAGCAGCGGGGCTTTGAAACTGAGGGAGACGTTGGAAGGGTTTTGGTTTTCACAACAATGTTATTCGTCGGCCCTCGTACAAGCTTTGATCCTTGTGTGCAAGGCCATAGAGATTGCGGTGCTTACCGAACAGACGGGTAACTTGCCTTTCTAGGGATTTGGGTTCATGACTTCGGGCGCTGTACCGTCATTAAGTTCCCCAAAGATGGACTTGGATGGGACTGCTAGGTTCGGCAACGAAACCACGACTATTGCGCTCCGGAAACAGCATAATTGGCGTTGCGTACTGGGCGGGCCAAATTATGCGCCCGAATATTTGTATTCGACATTGATTCAATCGGGATCCTACTGGGGCGACGGCATATACAAGCTCGAACCATTTGATGATGATGCTGCAAACAACCACGCGGGGAACCCTCTTTTCGCACACCGATTAATGTTTGTTAGAAGTTACAAACAAGGCTGCGAGATGCACGCTTCTTTAAAACACAAACTCATCTTCCAGCGGAATCTCTTCTCTCACACTGGCAGCAGCCAGGTGCTGCTGAATTCCTTGGAAAGATTTCGATGGGGTTGATGGCAACTCGGTTGCGTGGGCTTGAACAACCGTCAAGGAAACTGAAGGTCTTGCCACCTAAACTCGACAATAAATTAGCGCTGACTTCATCAAAAAAGGCACGGCTAAATGCTGGCTGGCTCTTATTGGGCTTTGTGTACACTTCACCGGGACTGACCATGGACAGACGGCATCATGGCGCGGGTCGTTCATTGGCAGCGAGTTTCGGTCCAATGTGTCCGTGCAATACAGGCAAGGTCGATGTAACTAGTGGTGAGGCTGCCAAGATTTTACAGTTCAACATCTAGTTGCGTCATGTTGCGTCCATCAAAACAAGGACGTGAACCGTTTGAGTGTCTTGAGCCCTTGTTAAGCTTGGCGCCGTGCAACAAGCTCCAAAAACTGGCGCTTGCAGCATGCTCAGGCATCACACTGAGCTCGAGATATTTCACAATGCATCGATGCTAAGCGGTTGACTCCAGAAAGGCCCGCGGGAAAAGACGCGCTTGGGGACATCAGCGAACCGAATCTTTAGCTTGTTGACGCAGGATGCCGCAGTTCCACATGCGCGGCGCTCCACGGCTTTTGAAACACCGGTCCAGGTGTTGTGTCCGCGGTTAAACAGTATCTGGCTGATTTGAAGACGTTGGGCTTCAGGCTACAGGAAGTTTATGTCAAGACCTAAGTTTGATTCCGGAAATTCTGAAGCTTTGCCATGTGTCGTGTGTATGGTTGCCATGCGACCCGTGCAGATCCTACAAAAGCATAACTTGAGACGTGATGCCCTTCAGGTCTCGGGAGTTTTGTAATCGAACTCAGCTTCTCCGGCTCTGGGGCATTCAGTTCTTGGGGGTCTTTGAGTTCAGAGACAGGGAAGGCCTTTTTGTGTATGAATGCTTGGTAGCCCGATCGTCAAGCTTGTCAGATTGCAACACATTCAATCGGGTTAGGGCAAAAGCTTTGAAGGTATAGTTGCGGTTGGTGTGTCGTCTGCAATAAATGTTGTTCGGCTGGTCTTGGAGGCTCTTTGTAACTTGTAACCCTCCATTTAATTCAAGCGATAAACAAAAGAACATAAACACCGCTTGCGAGAACTGTTCAGTTTAGCCCAGTGCAGAGATCACAAAAACAACACATTTTCTGGTGTTCAACCCAAGCTGCGCAAGGCTCAAAGCTCCAGTCCGCGACCCGACCCCCAAAATCAAGTAAGAAAGGGGCCATATTAATTACCTATACTATTGGGGCGGTTCGTTACTATATATAATGATAGTATCACGGGCCCCAAACCCTGTTCTAATGATTTAGGCTTCTTGCATTTGCATCACAGAAGCCCTGCATCCTGAACCGACAGCCGTACCTATATAAACTGAAACAACCTCATCTGCACGTAAGCCGGAACCCTGAAAATGAAGCCTGTGGGCGCGAAACTGCAGAGATCTGCGACCGGTCGAAAACACCACCTACAGTCATGTACTGAAGTAAACCTTAGGGGTTTAGGGGTTTAGGGTTTCGGGGTTTAGGGCTTTAGGGGTTTAGGGTTTAGTGTTCTACCTATAGTCTCCATTGTAGTTCCTCTATTTGGTTAACCAAAACCTCTATTATAGGATCCTAACCATACAGCTGGTTAACCAAAAGAGTAACTACAATGGAGACTACAGGTAGAATGCACACCCTCCTACGGATTAGGTTTGGGTTTTGGGGATTGAATGATATAGGGCTCCAGGCTTTGTTTAACTACTGCTTGGGCTCAAAACCCCCTGCTATACTTATACCCGAACACTAACCTTTTACACCCTACGCCCAGCAGGAAAGAGCCAAACCCCGCGCTGAAACGGTGAAACCCAACTCCTTATGTTCTAAACCTCAACAGAATTCCACCTTATTGTTGAAAATAAAGAGCATGTAGCCTGGCTGACGCTCATTCAAAGAAGAGCTTCAACCCCACCCAAAACACCGCCAAATCCTAAACCCTTTCCAAAAACCACTCACAGGCAACCTCAATAACTCCAACCTGGTAGACAGAAAGAAACACCCTAAACCCTAAACTCCCTAAACCCTAAACTCTAAACCCTAAACTCTAAACTAAACAGGTCTGCGGGTCCCTCGTCGAAGGCTTTGCGACGTTGAAGGTCAAGTGCCTGGCTCAGGCGCCAAGAGCAGCCGGTACAGAAATATGTGTATGTATGTATGCATGTATGTATATACATAGTATAAAGACAATGCATATATATATATATACATACATTGTCTGTATATACATATATGTAAAGTAAACACCATCTGTTCCTAGGACAATTGGGTTTACGGCCTGAAGCCAATGTTTTCCTAGAAGAACACCAGCAACATCTCTTTGGGGTCTGGCTGTAAAGTTTCCCAAAAGATGTGTCTGCTTTTCGGTTGCTTTTGCTGTTTAGAAATTGTGTCTTCAGGCCACCACCATCTTTATCCTAGGAGAAAGTCGTTTCCAATCGGTCCAACACCAACCTTTTCCTGATAAAAAACTGGTATTTCACTCCAAGACCAAGTTGTTCTAGCAAGCAGTATGTATCTCATTGGCTGCTTGCGTGCTCCACGTACCAGTATCAGTGTTAATGTCGCTACTACTGGGATTCGAACCCGAATAGCGTTGATACTATACAATATATTGGATAATAGCCAGGCTAGTATTCGGATCAGTTTCGTGGTCAATAGAGAGCCAGTATTGCAAGTTTAACACAGACCAGGACACAGGATGAGGGTTATCACAACTACCACTACGATTTCTGCTAGCTGACTAAGGTTGTAAGTTAGACAAGAGAAACATCGGGTCAGCTTATGAGCGGTACTACGTCTACTATGGATGGTCTTAGGGCTGCTGTCAGGGTGCATACACCACTGACCTGACGACGAGTGACCAGGATAGGGGTAGGGTCCATGTAACGACTATCGTCATCATGTTGGTACGGCTTTTAACATTAAGGTTCGTAAGTGTATATACACATTTGAATGTACATACACTCATACCTACGTGCAGGCCGACAGCAAGTCCGATATGATCGTATACTACAACGAGAAGAAAGTGCAATCCATATACAACATGTTGAGGTAAACCAAACATGCTTTTATCATCCCTGGATCTGAGGGCCATCATTGGGGCAACGCCAGAGCAAAGACAGCTAAGTATCGTCGTTTTGACTGAATTCGTCTGGTATGGTTAATATCAGCATGAATATGACGCCTGCCGTTAAAGTAAATGTTTGCGCAATACTTCGTCTCCCCGTAATACTGTAATATTAGCAGAAACTACGTCGTATTGGGGATGCCACGACTTTCAACTTTGGGGTCTTGAATGCTCATGCTACTTGGAGGTTCATGGGTAGTTATAAGTAGGGTAACTATACTTATAACCCTTAGGGGACTTATAACCATACGTGCAACTACCCCGGAACCTCCAAGTAGGGATACCACAGCATACCACAGCTACATCGGGATCAATTACCCTGTTGGTGGGGCCAATGGTCGGGGTTTCTTCTACGGCCATTATTTGGGTTGCTGCTGAGGGAAGTATTCGGTACATTACGAAGGTTACCAACGGGAATAGCTTATGGGTGCTATTATGTTGGCGAGTAAGGTCTATCTTGGAGTCAGATCCAATACTAGGGTTGCCACGAGGACTGCAATATCCCTACTATCGGGGGGCCCAATCAGGTTAGTGTTCTGTGATTATAAAGACGCTCAAGTCGATATGGGAGTGAAGAGGGAGCTGTATAGTGGGGATACCAATCGCCATAGCAGTGTCATAGAAGACGTTGAGCTAAAAGCAATGTCTTTGGGTGAACATGAGACAGAATATTGCGGTCACGATTGGGGCCAACGTAAGGTCTATTGGGAAGGCTAATCTTAGGGATACTGTTGCTTAGGGTTAAGAGTCAGTCAAAACTCACGGTCATTCATGCGTATTGCTGGAGCTTTGATCCGAGACAGTTAATACTCGGGCCCATATTGAGCTTTGGGTATTCAGACAGAGCTGAATGGCAAGGTTGGAAAATCAACTCTGGGAGTATCTGCGTGAAGGGTCGTTGAGACTAAAGGCGCCTGCCAATATCCACATGCTCTCCCCTCGGAACTTCAACAACCTGAGGTTGAGCCTGGATCATAACACCGGAAGCCTAAACCTAGCAGGATTGGTGGCGGTCTCGCGGCACTCGCGGTAGATTTTTCGGTAGGAGGGGTGGGGGGAGCCTATATATATATATATATTATATGTATATATACATATACATATATATATATATATATATATATATATTCTTTTTGAGATCAATATCTATATCTGTATATATATATATATATATATATATATATGTGTGTGTGTGTGTGTATATATATATATATATATGCTAGCCCCCCCCCCCAAGACCAACCCTGAATTCCCTAAATTCCCTAATTCCCTACCCATTGGATTTAGGTATTTCCCTATTTCCCCTAAATTCCCTAAATTCCCTAATTCCCTACCCCATGTGTTGGATTTGGGGAATTCCCTAATTCCCTAAGTTCCCTAAGTTCCCTAAATTCCCTAAATTCCCTAAATTCCTTAAATTCCCTAAATTCCCTAAATTCCCTAAATTCCCTAAGTCTGACCCCCATGGATAAGATTCAATGATTTCCGTTCATGGGTAGGGAATTTAGGGAATTTAGGGAAATAGGGAATTCCCTATAAGGGTTAGGTTTAGGGAATTTAGGGAATTTAGGGAATTTAGGGAATTAGGGAATTAGGGAATTCCCTATAAGGGTCAGGTTTAGGGAATTTAGGGAATTTAGGGAATTTAGGGAATTAGGGAATTCCCTATAAGGGTTAGGTTTAGGGAATTTAGGGAATGTAAGGAATTTAGGGAATTTAGGGAATTAGGGAATTCCCTAAATCCAACACATGGTCCTGGCTGGGAGTCAGGAAAGTTAGGGAATGCGCTGAAACCAACACATGGGGCTGGAAATTAGGGTATGTAAAGACTTTAGGGATTTAGGGAGTCTGCAGGAACTCACGCTTTCTGTAAATTCGAGGCATGGAAGCAGTGATTAGAGAATTTAGGGAACTCGACCTCGCGACGTCGCCGGTTGACGAGTCTGTGCAACTGATACTTGTAGTAATATTGATATTATTTTGAAAACTTTGAAAACTATAATACTCGTACGAGTACGAATACTTATAGTAATACTACTGGTGAAATTGATAGTAATGCTAGTATGAATACTGATGTTCCCAAGAATACTAGAAATCATGTACATTGTAAGAATAGTCTTGATGCGAATACTAATATACATACTATAGCTAGTATTATCGCTAGTATGAATATTGACTATGCATATTCGTGAAACTACTCATTTTCGGAGTACTCATAGTCATGCTAATATTACCATTAAGGCTAGTGCGAACGTGCATAATAAAATGCTCATACATGAATGTTAGCATTCGTATTTTTATCAGCATTGGTATGTTTTTCAGTAGTACTAGTAACTCATACGAAGAGTAACCTCAAGTTTCATATTCCGACGAATACCAACGCATGTTTTGTTCATACTACTTTTAATTCTACTACTAGTATCTACTCCTAGTATTGAAAAAACTGCACCAATTCCAATTTCAGAATTGATGTGAACACGAACTTTAATGTTCTTGCTAATACTAATATGCATAGTAATATTAGTTAGCATTAATGTATAGGAAAACTAATGTTCTTACGAATACTAATAATCATGTTCCCCTTTTATATTCATATAAGAATCGTCATGCCTAGATACGTACTAATGCTAGTACTCATGCTAATACGAGTATTAATACCAATACAAGCATAGGTATGAATATTCCTACGGGTATTTATGCTCATGTTCTTAACAAAATTATTCTCAATACGAATACCGACATTAATCGTCTCCTTAGAACAACATTGATATTAATATGAACACTAATACTTCGGCTAGTACGAACATGCACAATACTAGTAAAATTATTTGTGCTCATACAAATATAGAAAGAGTATTACATACTCATATTAATATCAATACCAATATGACTTTACAAGCATCAAATTAATGTCAATATCGCTTTTGTAATGTATACTAAAGAATACATCAAAATAAGGCACAAGAAAATGAATGCATCAGATTGTTAAAAACTCAATGTTTTCATTTACCAATATGTATGGTTATAGTATTCTACTAATATACTAAAAAGTTAATATACTAATATACTGAGAAATTGATATACCAATAGACCATTGTTACTAATATACCAATATACGAGTATACTGAAAACTGTTTTTGATAATATATATGTTTTGTTTATGTACCAATATATTGAATATACACATATGAATACTGATACACATAATGTACTAAGACGAAGTTTTTAAGGCCCAGCCCACGTCTAATATTAATACGGATACTAACACGAACACTAACACTGCTATAGACATATATTAAATTCAAACTGGAGCACTAATACTCATATAAATATTAAGACTAACACTGACGTTGACACTGACACCAGCATCAGCACTAACAGGAACATTAATCAAACGAACAGTAATATTGGACAGATACCAGCAGCATTGTTAGAACTTCTAAAATTAGTAATGACACAAAACTAATAATAATGCTACGCTAGCGAAAATATTAAGGTTACTACTCACAATAATTAAGGTTAAAACTTAGAACAAAAATTAAGTCAAGACCAATGTTAACACTGTTTTTAAGACTGAAACTAAGAATAATACTTTGACAAGATGACGATCATGAATAAAGGATGAGGCACACAAACTGGACTCTGTCTTTTACCACTCCGACAAGACGCGCCGAGAGTGTAAATGGTGTCCATAAAACTGAACCCTGTTTTTTACCAGTCTGTCAAGAGGCGTCGAGAGTGCACACTTTGTACGGGAACACAAACACCATCGGTATTTACAGTGGTTTCGGCTCTTATTCATGACGCTGTGAAGACAGTAATGAGCAGGACAATGGCCGAGGTTGGTCCTGGGGGGGGGTTACCATATATATATATATATATATATATATATACAGGTTTACTGCTTATCGCACTTAGGGCCTGGGGTGCATGTCTTGGGGTGACAAATCCGGGCTTTATCGAAGTGAACGGTGGCACCTAAAACGACTGTAACACACACACACACACATGTACACTTCCGAATCCCAAGGTTACAGAAGAGCCTGCAAAAACGCTATGAGGATCCTTGTTCTCCGAGAGTAACTTCCAAGATATAAGCTCAGCAAGCTGCTAAGGAGCTCTGTATACTCAAGTATGATACAAGCCCTAGTTAAACCGAACAAGACGCACACACACACACACACGCACAGAGCAATTCCCTCACGTCAACAAGCACAACTTCTTGCGACTTACAACAACTATACTTCCGATGGTGCTTCCACTCTCACACAAGCATAAGTGCAATACATCAGCATGCTGAAGAACAACACTATAACTTCAAGATGCAAGGCTTCCTTCTGTCTGCGCACCGAATCCCGAAACCTCTAAGCCCCTGCCAAAGTCGAGTTCTACAGATGGATGTTGTCGGCTACGGTTTAGGGTTTAGGGTTTAGGGTTTAGGGTTTAGGGTTTAGGGGCTGCAAGGATGTGCATACCTGAAGAACATTAAGAACAACGGCACCACAAACCACAAACAGCCTTACCGAAAAAGCCTGAAACCCTAAACCGCAAAACCACTCGTGCTTGGAGGTTCCGGGGTAGTTATAAGTAGGGCTATCAGTCCCCTAATATGGGTTATAAGTAGAGTTACCCTACTTATAACTTACCCTTAAACCTCCAAGTGGCCTTCCCTAAACCCTAAACCGCAAAACCACTCGTGGCCTTTGCTTGGCGCTGCTGTTCCTTCTTCTTCTCT
This sequence comes from Symbiodinium sp. CCMP2592, assembly GCA_905221615.1. Taxonomy (NCBI): domain Eukaryota; class Dinophyceae; order Suessiales; family Symbiodiniaceae; genus Symbiodinium; species Symbiodinium sp. CCMP2592. The sequence continues at coordinate 519,804 of CAJNDT010000824.1, read as the reverse complement.
TTCAACCTCTCTCGCCTCTGCCACCGCTCTTAGACTTAGGGGCTGAGTACCCAGAGGCCCCAAAGTAGCTCCTTTTTAGGGCTCGTATATAGAACCCTATAAGGTAATTAATCCCGAAAAGGAAGTACTATGGGGCCTCTGGGTAGCCCGAAAAAGGTTAACCTTTTCAATCATGGTAGGGTTTAGGGTTTAGGGGTTATATAGACCCCCCAAAGGTACAAGGTTGCCTACGCAGCTACTAAGCATGAGAAGTTCAGGCTGTAAGGCTGTTGGAGTACCATGTAATTGACAGTCTTGGCGACAATAATCACCCCGTACCTACTTGATAGTATGGGCCTTAATAACTAGAATACATAGGGTTTTGGGGGCCATTATACTATAATTCTAATCAGGAGCCCCCCTAAAACAGTGCTGGTGATTGTTTAAGTCTCTATACCATAGAACCCCGACTATAGAATCCTTATAGACCCCTTTAAAGATCCCTTTAAGGGAGCTCTGTGTGGGCGATGAAGAGCCTGAGCCGCGAAGCCCGAGAGATGGATCCTTAAAGGGGTCCTTAGAGGGATCTATAAGGTTCCCCTTTAAAGGGATCTAGAGGGTTTCGGGCTTTTGGGGAGTTTCGGGGTTTCTTAGGCTAGGCCTAAGAGTAACGTAGGAAGGGGTATATTATACTATAGTGATAATAAGGACCCCCCCCCAAAAAAGTATTGGCCCCTTTGTTAGGGCCTTAATATGCAGACGCAAGAGTAACCTAGGAAAATGAAGGGTGCCCTTTTTGGGTTTAAGGGTGTTATAAGGGAACCTAAACCCTAAATAAGGGAATAAGGCCTACTCTGGGTCCTACCAAAGGGCTGTTTAAACGGGATCTATAACGGAACGAGAAAGGGGGTAAGGTTGCTTAAAGGATCAGACGGCTTAGTAGCTACGGTCCGTATTAGAGTAACCTTGCACTACTTATATCCCCAATGAAGGCAAGTATCACCAAACATACTGTTTCTAAGTCCCACTATCCTCCAAGTAAGCTCCGAATCCTAAACCACAAAAATGAAGGCTCTCGGCGTGTAGTGTTCGGATCATCGACAAACCCTGGGGCTGCAAATAGCCCAAAATAGGCACTATTTATAGACTTTAAACCCCAAAGTAAGGTACTAATTGCTTGTATACTAGCCCAAACTAGGGACTATTTATAGACTTCAAAACCCCAAAGTAAGGTACTTTTTGTATACTTGGAGCCGTAGGGAAAGCCAAAGCCAAACCGAGAGCATGCCTCTTGAGTGGATTCGCGCGAGTCTTCAGAATGCTGTCTTCTTTGGACGCCTGGTGCTCATTTCGGGCTTCGAGTATGTAGGGGTTTATCGCGTCATCTGGTTTGTGTTGCGAAACTTCGACATATCGAAGCTTTGAAAGTGTAGACTGTAGGATGAGGGAGTGAGGAGCCTGCTTTGCCAAGAGCCAGCTTGCATGTCAAGGTCTCCCCTATACGCTAAACCCTAAACCCTAAAACCCCTAAACCCCAAACCCCAAACCCTAAAACCCCTAAACCCTAAACCCTAAAACCCCTAAAACCCCTAAACTCTAAACCGTACTTGATTCCGATTGCAGGTTGTGCCTCGGTCGGGATTCTGTGCCGATGGTAGTCTCGAGAAGGTCTTAAAGCATCCGCTGCATAGAGCATCGGTCTCAACTCTAAAACCTGCAACCCCAATCCTAATAGGGTTTAAGGTTTAGGGTTTAGGGTTTAAGGTTTAGGGTTTAAGGTTTAGGGTTTAGGGCCCCGATCCTCATGGAACCGACTCGCATCTCTCGGTGGTAAAGCCTGTTGACCCTCGACCCACTGCCTTCTGCCCTGCAGCGTGAATCACCAGTATGACTCAGTATGACTTGTACCGTCAGCTATCATCGAATCCTGAATGCCAAGAGCCCAAACAAGTGTACAACACACACACACACATGTATATATTTATACATACATATATATATATATATACATACATACATACATATACCCGGCAAGCAAAGCACCGCAAACCAAAGCAACACAAAGCAAAGAAAGCAAAACAAAGCTAAGCAAGCATGCAATAAAGCAAAGCAAGCAACGCAAGCAAGCAACGCAAGCAAAGCAAGAAAAGCAAGCAAGGCAGGCAAGGCAGGCAAGGCAGGCAAGGCAGGGCAGGGCAGGGCAGGGCAGGGCAGTGCAGCAAGCAAGGCAAGGAAGGCAAGGCAAGGAAGGCAAGGCAGGCAAGGCAAGGCAGGCAATGCAAGCAAGCCCATAATCACATACTCATACGAACAACAACCCAACATGCAAATAAACAGAACCATCCGTACCACGAGTGTCGAGAGGTCCTCGCCTTAATGGGCAAATCCCAGATGGAACCGCTGCGATCTTCCAGCCGAACATTGGGCCAGTACCTGGGGTTTACCCCTCAGGTGGGCATTGACTCAACAACTTGTGCTGAAGACGTCAGTTTTGGGGATATTCTGCTCTAGTCAGCAACGGGCTTGGTGAAAGCTGGTCTATGGAGAAGGACTGCGCCAACACACAAGGAGCGAAACAACGCATGCTGTCTGCCCCGCAGGAAATCGTGCCACAAAGGGCTTTTAAACCTTAGGACTCAACCCTTTGCGCCACAATCCTTGAACCCGAATCTGGAAAACACAACATTGAACTCCAATTACACGCACTACACAGCCGATGAGGGCTCCTGAGCCCTCACCGCCCCTGCACCCTAAGCCCTAAAGTTTACCTTAACCCTGAAGGACCTACCTTTTTAAGGACTTATATAAGGAAATCATAGTAAGGAACCCTAAAAAGGTAGGTTATTCAGGGTTAAGGTAGGTCCTAAACTCCAAAGCCCTGAAGACTTGTTGACACTAACCTGCTCGAACTCTCACGGAACCCCTCGTGAAACTCTTAACCCCTAAACCCTAAACCCTGCCTTAACCCCAAGTAACCTACCTTTTTAAGGACTTATATAAAGAAATCATAGTAGGGAGCCCTAAAAAGGTAGGTTCCGTAGGGTCCAGGTGGACTCTAAAGCCCTGACAGCCCTTAATCCCAAACCCATTCGAGACCCTACACTGGTCCCTTAAATGTAACAATGAGCTTCTCGTTGGATGACTTGATTTATGGTCAGGAATCCATAATAAGACAATAGGGTACCCCAAAAAGGCACTGGATTTAAGAGCCTAAACCCTAAACCGAAAACCTTAAACCCCAAATATTTTGAACCCTATAATCTGGAAGTAAACCCTAAAGCCCTAAACCCCTAAAACCCTAAACCTCTAAATCCCTGAACCCCTAAATCCCTGAACCCTAAACCCCTAAATCCCGAAAACCCTAAAACCGTAAAGCCGGTACTACATTGAAGGGCCTTGGGTTAAAGCCCTGAGAGTCTTCCGGGCTTTGAAAGACTCAGAAGGGCCCCTTCGGGGGGTAGGGGGGGAGGAGGGTAGGGCCTGAATACCTATCTATATATATATATATATATGCATGCATATGTCTATCTGTACAGAGACATATACATCATATACATATATATATATATATATATGTATACAAATACAGAATACGGGAGTATAGTCCCCTACCCCCCCCCCCAATTTCCCCCGGTAACGCCCCTTTCAAAGGGTCCCTTTGAAAGACCGAGGCCCCCGGCGCGATAAAACCTTCCAGGGCCGAAGGCATCTGATGCCGCTTCTTTGCCTCGGTTTAGGGTTAAGGGTTTAGGGTTTTTAGGGTTTAGGGTTTAGGGTTTTTAGGGTTTAGGGTTTAGGGTTTTTAGGGTTTAGGGTTTAGGGTTTAGGCACACTAAAGATGATACGATTTCCTTATGTAAGTAGGGGTTTAGGGTTTAGGTTTTAGGGTTTGGGGGGTTAGGAGTTTAAGGTGAAGAACCTGCCTTTTAAGGGCTCCTTGATACGATTTCCTTGGCTTCTTTGCCTCGGCATTTAAGGTTCCTTGAAAGTTTAGGGTTGAAGGTTTAGCGGTTCGGGGTATAGGGGTTTAGGGTTTAGGGTCTAGGGGTTTAGGGTTTAAGCACTACCTGAAAACTACAGAACCTATCGTTTTAGGGCTCCTTGATACGATGTCCTTATGTAAGTCCTGGCTTCTTTGGCTCGGCCTTAAGGCGGTTCGGCTTTAAAGGGAACTCCAGAAAGTTGGAATATGGATTAATGGTAGGATCCCCCTATAATGAACCTTAAAGGGGTTACGATAATGATATTCCAACTTTCTGGCTTCTACTGTATGCCCTGGGACCCCCAAACAGCTCAAAGTAGGTACGATGTGAAACCCTAAACCCTAAACCCTAAACCCCTAAACCCTAAACCCTAAACCCTAAACCCTAAACCCTAAACCCTCTGCATACCTGGGGGCCCTGGGCTCCAAGTACACAAATAAAGCCTACCTGTGCCCCCCAAAAAGACCTACCCTTTTTGGAACTACTCATAGGCCCCAAAGTAGTTCTTCTTTGGGGTTACCTTATAGAGTTCTATATATGAACCCCCAAAAAGGAACTACTTTGGGGCCTATGGGTAGATATAGGAACCGTAATAAGGAACCCTAAAAAGGGTAGGTCTTCTCGGCGACAGGTACTCAGGCACTCAGGGATCGAAACTCTGTGGCTGATACCTACTTTTGGGCGATTTTGAGCGCCAGCGAAGGATTCCTTGCAGGGCTGCTTTAAGGGTTCCTTTACGGGTTTGTGCAAGGTTCCTGTTGGGGTTCCTTTAAGGGTTCCTGCAAAGGCTCTGCACGGGATCTGTTAAAAGCTCCTTCAAAGGCTCAATAGGGGTTTAGGTTGGAGAAACCATCCATTTTCGACGGTTGTCGATAAACCCTATAAGCACTACACGCCGAAACCCCTGGCTTAGGGTGCAGGGTCTAAGGGTTTAAGGGGGTAGGGTTTAGGGTTCAGGGTAGGATTTGGCGTTTATCGTTCGGGGATCAGTCTATTTCGCATATTCGAGGCTGGAAGTCTCAAGAGCAAAGCCTAAACTCTGCACCTAAAACCCCAACACCCTGTAGAGATCCAACAACCCTACAGCCCTGGACCCTAAAACTCCAAAATCTTACCCTAAATCGGAAAACCCCCAATCCTGGCACTGCCCAAGCGGCGGTGTTCCGGAGGAACGGATAGCGGTCCTTGATGGCTCTGAAGGTCTAAGCTGGGGGATAGGGTTTGTTCGGAATGGGCTTTACGGCTTGAAGTTGATGGCTTATTGGGTAGGCTTTAGGCTGCAAAATGGGGTTCGGTGTTTTCGAGTGCAGGGTTTGGGGCTTTAGGTTGAGGGTTGATCTAGGCTTAGGCTTCCCTAAACCCTAAACCCTAAACCCTAATCCCTAAACCCTAAACCCTAAACCCTAAATTCCAGAGAGGGTTCGGGCTTTGTTGGGTAATTGCAGGCTGTCGGGCCTAAGGTTGAGCATGTAATTCGGCTGTATATAGGTGGAGTCTACCCAAGAAATCCTGATCTATGTTGGTTCAACGTCGTATGCAAAATGCACCGCAAACCCGAAGCTCTGAAACTCGAAACCTCAGCCCCAAAATCGTAACCAAGAGGTCTGCTTGGACCCGCTTGGGAGGAATGTGTCGGGGTTTGGGAAGCCCTCGACCTAGCTATTGAACCCTGGCAAACATGTTGCAAATGGAAACCCCTGCTGTGAAGTAAGAGTCTAATATAGCTTTGAATAAGATTTTCGGGCCCACTATACTATCATTACAATAAGGGACCCCCAAAATAGTATAGTAGAAGCCAGAAAGTTGGAACATCAATATCCTCATTCCCTTAAGGTAGAGAATCGGAAATCATAGAACCAATCCTCCGAAACCCATGTTCCAACTTCCTGGGGCTCACTGTATAGGTAGTTGTTAAGGCCGCTATACGTATTAAGTGCTTTCAATACTTGGGGTCTGGGGCGTCCTGGCGTTTTGGGTTTTATAGTTGTGGAACCTGTGAAAGTACATTGCTAAGTCAACAAATCGAGATGCACTCTTCGGAAGATGCTTAAGGGTTTGGGGTTTTGGGGTTTAGGGTACAAAACCCCGAGACTCTGAAAACCCTACACTTTAAACCCTGTGTGGCGCACGGGGAACTAACATTACCAAAGCGGGTCCTTCTCTGCTTCGCTGTGCAACTTCAGCAGGAAGCTGATTATCCTCAGGCAGCGAAGGGGTTCAGGCAAATACAGGAACCTGATTAAGAAACTTTGGGCAGTTTTGGGGGGGCTCCCTGTATGGATCCTGAATCTTTTGCGGCTATAGACCCGGGACGTCCTAATTATGTAGGCGCCTACATTTTCAGAGTTTGGATTGAGGGTTTAGGGTTTAGGGGTTTAGGGCTTAGGGTTGGGAGTTTAGATTGCAGTATTCAGACTGGCTTACATCTATGTTTGCCAACGGCTTTCTGAGTCTGTAGAATTGAAACTGAAACGAAGCATTGAAACGTTGGGGTGGGTACGACTCATCGTCAGTGTGATGTAGGCACATCCGCAAAGCTTTGTCGGTGCTATGTACCCCTTCCTACGACCTACGGTTATGTTGAAGGCTCAGCAAGTTGTGAAAATCTGTTTAGGGACGCCTCTATAGCTTTGTCAAGTTGGGCTAGACGCAACACACTGAACCATACACATGAAATCCTAGATAGAGTAGACAGTTTCCGCAGGACGGGTTCGATGACCTCTGCGGTTCAGGTTTTAGTGTAGGGTTGGGGGCTTGCGTGGCCACAGTGCTGTGCAGGTCTGGAAAAGTTCTGGCTCTTCACGAACAGCACCTGTAGCTGCGGCTTACAGTGCCCAAGCGGACTCAACTTCTGCGGATGCGGCGCTAGAGTTGGGGATTGTAGGGGAAACGAAAGAGGGATCTAGGCTCTAGTGTCTGCGCGTGTATGGACTGGAGCCATGGAGCCAAACACCGCCTTTGGAGCTGGTTTACCCCTTTGGGTAACGTCGTCTCGGAATGCGGAAGCTGAAACCCTATAACCCAAGCGCCTAAATAGCACTTCTCCCCAAACCCTGCTGTCAAGGCATCTTGATGGGATTGGTGCCCTAGTTCAACTACAAGGGCACCCTAAACGCAAATGCCACCCAACATAAACCAAAGCCCCAACGACCCAACATTTAAGAATCCCAGAAGCAGCGACGGCTCTGCAAATGTCTGCTCGACGAGCCATTCGAGGCAGGCCTGTTCCAGCTGAGGGACAGTAATAGCTCTTACTCAAGGTTGTTGTGGTGCCACAAGGGCCGCAAGGGTTTAGGGCTTGATTGTTCGGAAGAGGGGCAGGCGTAATGGAGTAGTGTGAAATGTAGGTGTTAAGGGTTGATGTCCGGTTTGGGGGTTCAGGGGTCGAGAGGCTCAGAGGGCTCAGAGGTCAGGGCTCCTTGCGCGGCTCAAGTGTGACGTTCGGATACCTCGCTAGTTGGAGAACGCAACACCAGCCCCTGAAAGCAAGCTAGTTTCCAGAGCCTCTCTCCAAGAACCATAAACTCCAGAATAGGGATCTTCAAGGAAGAACAAGCTTCTAGTATAGTTATAGTTACGACTAGTATAATTACAGTATGGACCTTCAAGGAATAAATACCCAAAGCTCAAATGACTGAAGAGATGGTAAAGAATGGGCAGCCATGAATAGGGACCCAAAAAAGGACCTAAGCAAAAACCGTAAGGTTGGGATATCCCAGAATGCTTACTTTAATTAAGCCAATAAGATAAGGATACACCACCCGAAAGTTTGTGTTTTGGGTGCTTCTTTGGCTCCCAAATGAAGGAGGCCTTCTGCTGCTGCTCCGTCTCCACCTCGGTGCTGGAAGTAGACCCACCAAGGAGCCCCGAGATACAGTTGATGAGATCAATCCTGCATTACCTTGTCACCCTCGACTATGGGGATTATGGTATATATAAACCTTAATAATTACGGGTAATGCAGGATTTGTATCATCAACCGTATTACCCGAAACTCATATTCACACGGAACCTGAAGGAGATTTGCCTAGGCTGATGTAGAGCCTTCTGGGCAGATGTCCCAGATGTCGGAGACGACCATTGTCCTATTCACGCCACTCTCAAGTCGGGGTGGTCAGGCTCGAAACAACCCTTCAAACCTTCCACACGGTTCCAAGCATGGCTTCTAAGCCCGCCAGCCAACCGGAAACCCTACCCTGAACACAAAACTTGAAGCCCTGAACCGTAAACACCCTAAACCCTAAACCCTAAACCAAGCAGCCGGGATGTCTTGACGCAGGGATTTGAGGCTCTCTGCAAGAGCATTGTACCTTAGATGATGCTAGGTTTCGGGCTTGGGGGTTTCAGGTTTCGGGGAACCTTGGATGCCCAATTTCAGTTACTTGTATAATATGTTTTCTATCCTTCTAGTAAGTTACTATAGCATATGGTTCGACCTGCACAGATCGTGGGGACCTATTGCCCAACCAGTTACCGCAAACTCTTAGTTTAAACCCAACCCCAGTGAGTCTAAGCGCTGGATAACTCCCCAAAACTCTTACCTACAAAACTATATATATATATATATATATATGCATACACCCACTGTGTACCTACCCATAACTTCCAATATCCCCCATGCCGTAACTTACGGAATAGTTAATACTTAGGAGTCCTACTAAGATTTAAGGTATATTCACTAATTAAGGGGTACTGGAAGATCTGGATTACATCATTCATGCAGGGCATGTTTTGGTTCTGTCCCTTCTGTGGATCTTTCCCGTCTTCCGGCGTAGGGCTTGTTCCAGATGGAAGGGGGCAGGACTGACGGGAACTGGCGACACGGCTGGCTAGACCCAAGAGTATCCTAGGAATAAAAACTGAACCCTAAAAAAGGGAACAAGGGCCTATTCTAGGTCCTAGCTGGTGTTCTGGGACCTCAAAGATAAATATCTTATAGTGAGTTATATAGGTCTTTTAAAAGTTGACATGCGGTTCCTTTCCATCCAAACAGTACTGCCATTTTGCCCTCAACTGTGAATTTATAAGAAGACTCCGACATTTAGGGTTTCCGGGTTATAAGGCTACTGGTTCTAGGTCTTCTTTCATGTCTGAAGATTATTCGGCTTCGATCTAACGACCAGGGGTCGTAGGTTCAAAGGCTCGCGGTTTACAGCTGTATGATTCCGCAGCAACCTGCCCTACTTTCGATGTACCGCTGTAATCCGAACCCCGAGGTTCGGAGGAAGGGAACTCAGTGCCTTCCTTTTGTTGGGAGGAGGGCTGTCGGCTAAGGATTTGTTGGGCAACTGAAACCTTAGGGTAAGCTCGAGGCCAAAACCTCTTCACCCTAAACGATCGATCGTGGCCAAAAGCGACACCCACCCAAGTACCTGAAATCATCTACCTTATGCGACCCAAGTCTGAGCAACTACCCAAGCTTAGACCCTGATGTACCCACCCCCCCATCCTGCTGCAACAGCCAATATTAGCTGACTACATGGCACTTATCTAGACCCTACATACCTAAGCTGAAACTGAGGGGCTGAGTTACTCAGCTCAAAAAGGGTTAACCCTCTTTAGTTCTGGACCTACTCAGCTACTACTTGAATGTTCAGGGGTAGTTATAAGTAGGGTTATAAGTAGGGTAACTCTACTTATAACCCATATTGGGGGACTTTTCACCCTACTTATAACTACCCCTGAACCTCCAAGTAAGGAAACCTGTCAGGCCAGGTGCTCCAGCGGCTGCATCTTCCGCAGCATGCCAGCATCATCGATGAAGCGGCGATGGGCGGGTGGATCTGCGCCTGTGCCAATCAATACAACTATGGGCTTAGGGTTTAGGGTTTAGAGTATAGTCAACATTCAGGCTTGTGCTAGAAGGTGCGTGTGTTTTTTTGTACGTTGTCCATGGAGCCCATTTGAAGTGGTGTACAGGGCTTGTGAATAAAAGCAAGGGAAGAATTACCCTACCTAAGCACAGAGAAGTTCCTCTACGGCTACCTTACATGTAACTGATATCTTAGGTTCGGCCCACATACAGTCAGAGTCGATAATAGGGCTACTATTAAGGTCCTACTATATCTATATTATGAACATCATTCAACTATTACTGAGTGGGGGCCGTACCTAACTGATATCCGAACTCAGTGGGCAAGGCTTCTCGCGGGGGTATCTTGGGGGGGCACACAACTCAAAAACCCTAAACCCCTTGAAATCAAACCCTAAACACCGTTATGGAACACCTTAAACCCTATAAACCCCTTGAGCCCTAATCTCTACTTGGTTGCTGAGTTCATAAGCCACAAAAAGTTTATACTTTCAGTTTTATAGCCGGAAATATTATCCCTCAAAGTGTAAAGTGTATCCACTCAGCTACTAAGTCTAACCTACTAGCCCAAAGGTTGCATGGACCATTGTAGTAGAAACTTCAGCCTTAAAGGAGGTCCCTATGTAGGTACTTTAAGGCCTAAGTATATACTCTATGGGTACATGGAGCCTTAGACCCTCAACCCTATAAAACCCTTATAGAACCCCTTAAAGGACCCCTTGAAGGAACCCTTAAAGGAACCCCCATATGGGCACATGGCGCCTTAGGGCTAAACACCTTCAACCCTAAACCGTGCAGCTAAACCCTAAACCCCAAACCCTAAACCCCAAACCCCAAACCCTAAACCCTAAACCCCAAACCCCTAACCCTAAACCCTAAACCCCAAACCCTAAACCCTAAACCCTAAACCCAAGACCCTAAACCCTAAACCCAAGACCCAAAACCCAAAACCCAAAACCCAAGACCCTAAACCCTAAACCCAAAACCCTAAACCCTAAACCCAAAACCCTAAACCCAAAACCCTAAACCCCAAACCCTAAACCCTAAACCCTAAACCCTAAACCCTAAACCCCAACCCCCAAACCCTAAACCCTAAACCCTAACCCTAAACCCTAAAGAACCACCGGGCCGAGGCGCAAGGGAGAGGCTCGATGTTCGTGCCTTGCCACCAAGTTTGGCAGCGTCTACCTCACCGGTTTAGGGTTTCGGGTTTTGGGTTTAGGGTTTAGGGTCTTGGGTTTAGGGTTTAGGGTTTAGGGTCTTGGGTTTAGGGTTTTGGGTTTAGGGTTTTGGGTTTAGGGTCTAGGGTTTTGGGTTTAGGGTTTTGGGTTTGTTTAGGGTTTAGGGTTTAGGGTTCGGGTTTAAGGTTTTAGGGTTTAAGGATTAGAGGTTCGGGGTCTACTTAAAGGCTCATGGGACTTAGGAACTAAGGTTACTGTTAGTGTAACTATACTAATAAGTACCTATAACCCCAAATTGAGGTACTTATGACCATACTTACTACCCATGATCCTCCAAGCAAGGTTCTTGGTGAACGACCGAAGATGCTGTTTCCAGCAGCCCGCGACATGCTTATCCGTTAAGGACACAAGAACCCAAAGAATAAGACTAGGGTTTAGGGTTTAGAATGGCCGTACATTACAAGAATGATGAGGTAGCAATAAGAACAGAAGGGTCTGATTACAATCAAGGTTAGGACACTGGCTGCAAAAGTGAAACGTCTATTCTTCCTCAATATCCATTGTACACTATATATAGCACCAAATAAAACCCTAAACCTTTGACCCTAAAGCCAAAAAGCTAATGGCTGCAGGTCGGGGTTGGCTCAAAATTGCCAGGCTGCTCTTGCGATTGAGGTCTGCCTGGGCGACGGTTGAAGGGTTTTGGAAGATCAGTTGAGGCCCGCTAAGGGATCTATCAGGGTTCTCTATGGAGTTCTGCAACACCTGATTACAGTCTCCATGATACGGTGGATGATATAAATCCTGCATGAGTTTGTAAGACACAGGCCGCTCCCCTTGAACCCCTGAATTTTAACATTGTCGCAGACGGACGTGCTCTGATAGGACCGTGCGAATGATATAAATCCTGCATGACCTCCCCTCTGACATCAACATTCTGATAGGACCGTGCGAATGATATAAATCCTGCATGACCTCCCCTCTGACATCAACATTGAAATTTAGGGGCGCGGGGATGCAACTGCTTTGACGATACATGATGGGCTGACCCACAGTCATGCACGATTTATATCATCAACAGTAGTTCCGTTTGGGTGAACCAAATTTATAGTATAGGATCCTAGCCATAGACCTGGTTAACAAAAAGGAAGTACAATGGAGACTATAGGTATGATTCAGGGTGTATAGGGTGTAGGGTTCAGGACTTAAGGCCTGAGGGGTTGAAGGTTTAGAGTTTTTGAGGGCTTAGTTAGTGCGTAGGGCTTAGGCGTTTAGGGTATAGTATAGGGACTTCGGATTCGCTCATTTCTGTTGCATAATCGCTGCAATAATAGCTACTACTTGCGAGATATGAGGCCTCGTTTGATGGTGAATTCGAGGGATGGGGGCGAAATGTCGGGAGCAGCGACCCCTCAGGCTCCATGCGCACATATAGTAGGTACTTAGGCCTCAAAGAGGTCCCTATATGGCTACTTTAAGGCCAAAGTACCTACTATATGGGTACATGGAGCCTTTGGGGACAGTCCAGAAGGAGTTCTAGACACCAGCAAGTCCGTCTGGTCGTTTGAAGTAATTTCTGAACTCCAGATACCTAGAGGGTCATACCCTACCTCTTGTTTAGGATACCGAGTTTTATGGTTAGGATCTGTTATCTTAAAAAGCAGGCGCCCTACAAAAGGGGTAGGGTATGAGCCTCTAGATAAACTACCTTCTAGAACTTAGGTAAGGGAATCATAATAGGGCTAAGAAGGGAGGTTTAAAAGGGTCCAGGAAAGCCTTAAGTCCTGACTCCGAAATCCTACGTTGAGCTACCATGGGTTTGGGTTTAGGCTTCGTAGGATTTAGGGTTTAGGGGTTTAAGGTTTAGGGGTTTGGGGGGTTTAGGATTTAGGGTTTAGGGGTTTAGGGGGTTTAGGGTTTAGGGGGTTTAGGGGATCTAGGATTTAAGGGTCAGTGTAGGGTTTAGGCTTTGCGTTTTTTTTGAGGAGGTCTGGGCACAAACACTAGACCGTGTTCGGACCATACGCGCAATGAACATCGGAAGCTACAGATCTCTCCTACACCTCTCAAACCCCAACCTACTATGGGTGAATCGGCAACGGTTTGGAGCGGTGTGTTATCCCTAAGGGTCCATGTAGTCATATAGTATATACATTGGCCTTAATGTAGTTCCTAGAAAGGTACTTTGGCGCCCATGTATCTCTATATGGACACATGGACCCTTAGGGTATGCTATAACTCGAAGAGAGGGAACCCTGTAAGCGATAGTTGTAGTGTTACGGCCCAATTAATGGGTGACCTCCCCCACCGACCAAAAGCTTTGGCTTGAATAGTCAGGTGTCAGTGACCCTTCGGACCGGGGTCAGGTTCTGGCTGGAATTGAATAAGTTAGCAGGGAATTGCGGGGTCGCAAGTTTGGCCTCAAGATTGACCAGCAGCAGACAGGACAGGACAGTCACTCAGTCACCCCCCCAAAAAAGTACCCCCAGCCAAAAAACAAACGCATTAGTTAGGCCGCCGTTTTTCTTTGGCACCGGCTCGAATACCGGATTACATGGGCCACCACATTACTGTCTTTTCAGGCCCCTAACTGTATTAGATTACATTCTGAACCTTAACATCTAAACCCCGAACCCTTATATTTAAAATCCTGAACCTTAAACACCTAAAAACCTACACCCCCATACTAAACCCAAAACCCTAAACACTTATGCTTAGTCCTTCAACCCTAAACTCCTAAACCCCAAACCCTAAACCCAAACTCCTATACCCGAAAACCCTCGACTAAAGCCATGTTAAAGAAGCCCCGGCTGCAGTCTTTGGCAGCTCTCGGGAGCTTCGCAGCTCCGCAGGCAGATTTCTCCGCAGCTCCGTCTTTAAAAGCCTGAGATGGCTTTGCCAAAGGGTCCAAATTAATGTAGGGTTTCCATATTACGAGTTACGATTATGAGTTAGGGAAGTATCCCCCCGAACAGTACATAGGACATGGGGGTTGCAGGTTTGGGGGGTTATAGGGCTTGCGGCGTATATGGTTTATGGTGTTTAGAGGCTTTACGGATGTTTATTGTTTTTCGGGGTTTGGAATTTTTGGCACTTTGACTATAATTAGTTAATACGGAGCCCCCAAAACTATGCTTTTTTTTGGGGGGGGATTCAGGCGGGTTGGGGTTTAGGGTTCAGGCTTTAGGGTTCAGGGTCTTAGGGTTTAGGCTCTGGGTTTGCTGGTTTGGTTGGTGCAGCTAAGGAATTAGCATAACTAGCTGTTCAGGCTTAGGAGTTTGAGTTTGGCTACGTAGGGGCCTTAAGACTTAGAAGAGGGTCTTGGGGCTCATTATACTATAACTGTATCTAGGAACCCGCCTCACATAGGATTGGTAATTGTTAAGGCCCCTATACGAGAGAACCCTACTATACATCCCTTATAGACCCCTTTAAGGATCCCTTTAAAGGAACCCCCAAAGTAGTATTGGTAATTCTCAGGGCTCTTGTATTAGGTTCTTTAAAGATTGGGGATCACGAGCCCGTGGTCCGCTAAAAATCTTCGTCAGGCATCGGCGTGTTCGGCTTTTTGTTGCGCGCTCTGTTAACTTACTTGGAGGTTCAGGGTAGTTAAAACCCTAAGACTCCATGTGCCCATATAGTAGGTACTTAGCCCTTACTATATGGGTACATGGAGCCTTTGGGTAAGTAGGCTTATAAGTAGGGTAACTCTACTTGTAACCCATGTTACGGGACTTATAACCCTATACTTATAACTACCCCTGGTTCCATGTAGCATGTATCCCAAGGGTAGAAAGAGCTGTTGGTGTTGGGGGTTTAAGACCTAGGTCTAGGGTTCCGGTTTTCAGCTGTCATGGAGATCACTGTGTGTCATTATAAGGTATAGGGGATGCCAAGTACGAATGCCCGCGTTAATAAAACCTCCACACAACCCTCTGCCCAATCAACAACAGGCAGACCAGTCGGTTGCTAGTCTTTGCTAGTCTTGAAAACTACAGCACCTTACATACGGATAGCCAGTTCTCCAAGTTAGGACTGTTGTCGGGGTCCCCAATGTAAGCTTTAGTTGTGCTCCAGGGTTTGGATATGACCCTAAAGCTCTGCAGAGATTCCGAGGGTAATTAGCATGAGCTCTACGTCAAAAGCCTGAAGCATCCGCAAAACCAAATGTCACAGTGATTCACCGGGTCAGATACCACTGAAGGAGCGTCGAACCAATATGGACCCTTCAAACTGAAACCCAAAGATCCTCTCCGTTACATTCCCATTGAATTTCGCAAGCCTTTCAGTTCCAATCGGAAGGCAATCAACAACAATCAACCCCACGCCCGAAAAACTCCGCTTTCAATCCTAAATCTCCCAAAGAGTCCAAGTATCATCATGGTATATACTTAGGCCCGCAAATACCCCATATGTATATACCAGAATGATACTTGGACCCTTCGGGTCTGTCGTAAGCCCGTAGAGGCCGCCGAGTTGGGGTTTGAGGGTTCACAGTCCCAAAGGGTCCAAAGTATCGAAATAGTAGATTGTAGGGTTTCTAGATTAGGAATTAGTCGAATGTAGGGTTTCTATATTAGGGATTAGTAGAATGTAGGGTTTAGGGTTTAGGAATTACTACTATGATTTGGGGAAGTATTCCCCATAACAGTACTTTGGACCCTTAGGGAGCGGCTAGGGCCTCCTGATGCTAGCGTTGTCAAGGCCTCGAGGTTTACGACGTGGCGCCAGAGCGACCTAACGGTTTAGGGTTTAGGGTTTAGGGACTTGGGGCACATGAATCATACTGGACTTGTGCTTAGGAACCCCAAGAGATAGTACTATAATTCCTCAAGTAATTTTCCTGGGGCTGATGGCCTGGACCCTAGGCTTTTTGAGGTTCAGATGGGCTTTAGGGTTTAGGGTTTAGGGTTTAGGGGGGCTTGTGTCTTAGACTCTACGATTTCATAATAGTCTTAGTGCGGCCACGACGCAATTGACTCACTTCCTTCTCGCCTGCGTGGCAACGGACAAAGAAAACCATGTCGCAATAGCACAGAGGCCTTCATATTACTCAGGGGTTCCGAATCTCGCGAGACAGGTTCTGAACATTTCGGAACCCTACAACCTAGACCTCCAACTCTGTACCCGGATTCCT
This sequence comes from Symbiodinium sp. CCMP2592, assembly GCA_905221615.1. Lineage (NCBI taxonomy): Eukaryota > Dinophyceae > Suessiales > Symbiodiniaceae > Symbiodinium > Symbiodinium sp. CCMP2592. The sequence goes on along the minus strand of CAJNDT010000824.1, from coordinate 503,712 downwards.
AGACTGCGATGGAACATCTCAGTCTCGAAATTCCTTGCCTCAGCAGCCTTCACCCCATGCCGACATTGTATAGCCACGACCAGAACATTAAATATGACGCATGTTCGAAGTCTGGGGTTTCTGATTTTACGAACCAGGACTCAAGGTTACGGGTTTAGCCTTGAAAGTTGTGCATACACACAGAGAGCTTGTGCATGCCCATGCATGCATGCATGCATGCATGCATGCATGCATACATGCATACTACAAAAATACATGAACACTTACATGTACATACGCAAGTACGTACATACATACAGCCATATATGTATGCGTGAAAACGAATGTTTGCACCTTACATGCATGTATGCATGTCTGCCTGTCTCGGTCGGTCGGTCGGTTGGTCGGTCGGTCGTTCGGTCGTTCGGTCGTTCGTTCGGTCTGTCGGTCGGTCTGTCTGCACCTATGCATCTATGTGTGTAGTTACGTGTGTGTGAGTGTGTAAGTAGGTAAGTAAGTAAGTAGGTCAGTATGTATGTAAGTATGTATGTATGCACATGCATACGTACTTACACATGCATGTATGTGCGGGTGCGTACGTAAGTATGTATGTACGTACGTATGTATGTGTGTATGCACGCATGTAGCTATGCATGTATATTTATGTATGTGTAGGTACGTAGAGAGAGAGAGAGAGAGAGAGAGAGAGAGAGAGAGAGAGAGAGACAGAGAGAGACAGAGAGAGACAGAGAGAGACAGAGAGAGAGAAAGAGAGAGAGAGAGAGAGAGAGAGAGAGAGAGAGAGAGAGAGAGAGAGAGAGAGAGAGAGAGAGAGAGAGAGAGAAAGAGAGAGAGAGAGAGAGAGAGCGAGAGAGATGATGAAGGTCATGCAAAGGAGCCTCCAAAAGAGGAAAGGTTTGTGGGCTATAGGTGAGCACCTAAAACCCTGAACTCGTCGAAACAGCGAACCGGCTTTCTCATGCCGAGAAGCTCTGTGGACATCTGCAAACGAGCGGGATGCCCATGCAATGGCAGCAAAACCAAAGAGGCAGGTCATCAAGCACTTTCCTTGGTGCGAGTTGGATTCGAGCTTTAATCATCGAGGACTTTGCTGGAGACTCAACTATCAAGCACCTTACGGGATTGCTGTTAGGAATCCTTACCAGGATGCAAGTAACATTTCGCTGAATTTGGGTCAAGTGAATAGTCAGTGACGCTGAGACCATCGAAAAACTGTTCTGGAACAATCCGCCATGTCTCTTTCAGCCTCCCACAGCCAAAGCCTTGTGCGCCGCCGGAATCAGAGTACACATAATGATTGTAATGACCCCTTGGACTCTCAATTATCATCAGATGGATGAAAGATCTGATGAACACCAAAGACGCCTCTCGGCCCCTAAACCCTAAACCCCAAACCCCTAAACCTTACAGCCTAAACCTTAAACTCCGAACCCTAAACCCTAAAAACCCTAAACCCCCAAACCCACAGAAGGTTCAGGGCCGGCCAGGCGTCGCCTTCTCCCGACAGGACTTCTCTGGGCAAACCCAAGCCGAGCAGGAGTGGCAGTGCCTCGCAGACTCGCAGGTCATTCAAGGCTTTCTCGCTTGTTTCCCTAAGTATCATAGCCCAAAAAAGGCTGAATTCTTTGCTTATGGCCCCAAACCCGAACTTTTATGGCTCCAAACCCGAACTTATATACCTTATGGCCCTAAACCCTAACTTATACACGCCCCAAAAGGTTAAAGGTTACCTATTCAGCCCCAAAGTTAAGGTGTGACAAGAGCGCCCTGAATAGCAACCCCTGAGAGCAAGGCGCCCCTCATCCCAAAGGCTCCATGTACCCTTATAGTATATACTTAGGCCTTAAAGTACCCATATAGGGACCCCTTTAAGGCTTAAGTATCTACCATAAGGGTACATGGAGCCTTTGGGTTATGTACAAAACAAGAATGGGCTCAGCGAGCGCCTCGAAAAGCGCCTAACACATAGGGGCCTTGCTCACTTGAAAAGGGTTTTGGGAAACAACAGGGTATACAAAGGGGTGGGTGTCAAATTTGTAGTCCCTTTTTGGGTACCCTGAATATAAGGTGCCGTAATAAAATAAGGACCCAAAAAGGGACCCTCATTTTGACAACCACACATATAGCAAGGAACCCAAGAAACGGAGTCCTTGATTTTCAGGCATCTATACTCACCCAGTATGTCTTTTGTGCCCCAGCCAAAAGCAGAGCCCGAAAAACCTGCTGTGAAGTGAAGGATGCAATATGATGCAGTATTTGCGACGGGGTTTGGGGGTTCAAGGCCCCCTCCAGCACGCAAACGCTAGAATCGAAGTTAGTGGGGCAGCTATACATAGTCCAAACTTTAGCATCACTTGCAGCTGTCCGCGTCTTACGGATATCGACACACGCACACACGCCAACGTTTGCAAATCCCAACCTCGGAAAGCTGAAAACCTAAGTCCTAAGTAGAGCTTCATGATTTGACTCTACCGGTTTCATACGTGATGTTAGAGATTCGAACCTAATTGGGGTAACAAACCCGAAAGGGTCCATGCACCCAAATAGTGTATACTTTGGCCTTAAATTGACCCCTTTATAGGTACTTTGGGGCCACAAAGTATACACTATTTTGGGTACAGGGACCCTTAAACCCTAAACCCTTATAGATCTCTTTCGGAGCCCTTGTAGTAACCCTTATAGGATCCTATTTGGGTGCATGGACCCTTAGGGAAAGCAAAGCACGTTCCGGGCCGCCTCTGATCCCCGAACTGCTCAACAAGGTTTAGGGTTTAGGGTTTAGGGGCTTAGGGTTTAGGGATTTAGGGTTTAAGGTTCAGGGGTTTAGCGTTTAGGGTTTTGGGTTTGGGGTTTTGGGTTTAGGGCTTAGGGTTCAGGGCTTCGCTGCATCTTTGCCCCTTAAGGGTCCTACGTACCTACACAGGAGCATGTAGGGTTTCTATGGTAGGATATACTATTGTGGCTGGGGAAAGTATCCCACCACAACGGTGCCTAGAGACCCGTTGGGTCCGTAAATGCAGACGCATCACACTGCTCCGCGAATCGGCCCCATCTTCTGGCAGCAGTGGCAAGCAGAAGGGTTCCTTGACTGTTTGGGTGTTGCGAGCTTGCGCCCGTGTGAAGGATTCCGACCATATGCGTGCGACATGTTGGTATGCACATGAACCCTAATTAAGGCTCATGGGCGAAGTCATCCTGTTCCGCCTCTTGAATGATATCTTCAAAAGAACCTGTCTTCGAACCGAAACCCAGCTCTGTGTAACGAGATTTGAAATCCCAGACATAACCTTAGGGATACTTAGAAATATTTATTAATTTTTGGTTATTATAATCCCTAAGAAACAACTAAAATTACAACTTTTGCTAGGGTTCTAAGTTCAGTATAGTAACCTGGGACGTTTTTGCACGGTCCCCGATTTTTTTAACTGGGAACCTCCTCCTTCACAGGAAGCTGAAGCAACACAAGTTCAAACGACTTGCGAAACTTCCATCTGAACTGCAAAAACTCGAAGGGACTGTGTGTGTATATATATATATACATATGACGTTGTAGTGCTGGAACCCTTGGACGTAGCCAGCACCTGCAAAAACTCGAAGGGACTGCAATTTGACAAAGACATGTACGGCCGATGGATCTTGTGTCCATTACCAAATAGCCAACCCTCGAAGAAGTCTTCCTTGGCCTTCGGAATGCCCTGCTCCTAAACCCTAAGACTCCATGTGCCCATATAGTAGGGACCTAGGCCTTGAAGGGGTCCCTGTATAGGTACTTTCAGGCCTAAGTACCTACTATATGTGTGCATGGAGCCTTTGGGAAACGCACGGCGCTGGAAAGCAAGCGACATGAATTCTGTACTTGACCTTCACTGCTGCAAGTGTGATGTTTGACTTTCCCTAGGACTCTAGTTGTCTAAATAATAAGTGGCTGGAGCACATGATATATGGGAGTTGCCGAAAATAGGGGGCCCCAATGTAGTACCCTAAATAGTAGGATCCTTACGACTATAAGGAACCCGAAATACGGGTCCCCTAATTTTCGGAAACTCCCCTATGGCTAGGCTAGTAGCCCAAAAATTAGGTAATCGGAGCTCTAGGGTTTGTCTTAGCACGCACGAAAAGCCCTGGAAAAAAAACGGGGAGTGCCGAAGTTATCCAAAGTTCCTTGTAGGGGCTTGTTTTGTTGTTAAATGCCCTTTTCCAACTGCAAGAGAGGGGCTTGGGTTTCGGGTCCAGGGTTTTGACATTTAGAAACACGGGTGAAGCAAGACATAACTAGGATTGAGGGCGGGGTCTGGGTGTGCCAAGAACTATAACCCTCAACCGCAAACCCTGATTCCCTGTACGCTGAACCGTGGTGTACCTGTAGTCTCCATTGTAGTTCCCTTTCGGTGTTACCTTCTAGGATCCTACTTTTAAAACTGGATAAACCAAAAAAGAAACTACTATCGAGACTACAGGTGGTGTCTACCTAGAGGCTCATAGCCTACCCCTGTTTTAGGGCGCCTACGTCTTAAGATAACAGATCCTAACCATAAAACTACGTATCTTCAAAAAAGGGTGTATGAGCCTCTAGGTAGGTTTTATAAGGCTTTAGGGACTTGGCATGATCCCCCAAGGCTTTCTAAGGCACAGGAAGGGCCAGGTCCCGTCAAGGCAATGTTTGGGCTTTGGAGTTGGGGCATAAAACAGGGGCCTTGGTACTTAGAAAAGGGTTTTAAGTGTATGATGCGGTTGATGATATAAATCCTGCATTACCCATTATAAGGAATATACCATAATTCCCATAGTCTAGGGTCCTTAATGTAATGCAGGATTTACATCATCAACCGTATTGAACATAATAATGAACATGAAAGCCTCTATGGAATAGTATTGGTAATCAATGTAAGCCAAAACCCCCTGCAGTTGCTCCACAGGCTTTACCACCTTGGTGCGCAGTACCCAGCCACTAATGATGAACGACCAGAAGCCAATCTTCTCGAAACCCCTTGCCAAACCTTAAAATCTCAGAGCCTCAAACCCCGAAGCCCTAACGCACCAAAACCCCCCGTAGATCCTACCCATAGGCCCCAAGTAGTTCAATTTTGGATTACCTTATCGAATTTTAAATGTGAACCCCAAAAAGGAACTACTTTGGGGCCTTTGGGTATACCCCTCGGCAAGGATCTCTGGCGAAATGGATGCCCAATCTCCTGCTCCAACTTTGTGCTCGGAAGGGTACTTTAGGGATCATGGGACTTAGTAACTAAGGTTTAGGGTTCCTGTTAATAGGGTACTATAGGGTTCTATGATAGGGTTCCTTAAAGGGATCTATAGAGGTTCTATAATGGAGATCATGGGACTTAGTAACTAAAGTTACAATTGGGGTATCTGCACTTATATCTACTTGTAACCCCAATGAAGGTATTTATAACCATACTTACTAAGTCCCATGATCCTCCAAGCAGGGGGGATGGAGGGGTGGCTTTCGCATTGTCGTTGGTTTTCGGGGTGCATATGACTGGAAAACCCCAAAAAACTCTGAACCCCGAGGCCTACATGCATGGACACGAAACCTTAAAACAACCCAAAGCGCAAACCCCACAACTCTAAACTGCAAACGTCACTTGTAAACTAAGAAAGGGTTTAGGGGTTTGGGTTTTAGGGTGTAGCGTGTAGGGGTTTGGGGTGGTAGGGTGTAGGGTTTAGGGTGAGGGGTTTGGGGTTTAGGGTTTGGGATTCCGGGGTTTGCGGGGGGGGGGGGGGGATGCTCCGAAGACCACGAAGACTTCAGGAACTCGACGGAGCCTGATAGTAGGTTTCCTGGGGCTCGGGGCTCAAGGATCACGAAACATTGGAGCCTGAAGTTGAAATATAAAGTTCTCATGAGCCGGGTTGGGATTTCTGTTTATTACAAGGTTTTCTATGGAAAAAAATCAAAGGTCACTTCCAAGCTACTAGTACTACTAGTACTTCTAGTACTACTAGTACTACTAGTACTAGTAGTACTACTAATACTACTAGTACTACTAGTACTAATACTACTAGTACTACCAGTACTACTACCAGTACTACCAGTACTACTAGTACTACTAGTACTACTAGTACTACTAGTACTACTAGTACTACTAGTACTACTAGTACTACTAATTAGTACTGCTAGTGCTACTAGTACTACTAGTACTATTACCAGTACTATTACCAGTACTACTAATACTACTAGCCGTCTGCGGGTACCCGCGCCGTCTGCGGGCACCCGCTTGGCTGCGGGTACCCGCGCCGGCTGCAAAGGTCACTCACTTCCAAGCTACTAGTACTACTAGTATTTTAATACAACTAGTATTATTAGTACTACTAGTAATACTAGTACTATTCGTGCTACTAGTAGTACAAGCATACTAGTATTACTACTACTACTACTACTACTACTACTACTACTACTACTACTACTACTACTACTACTAGTACTACTAGTACTACTAGTACTAGCACTACCTACCAACCGTCTGCGGGTACCCGCGTGGCTGCGGGTACCCGCGTGGCTGCAAAGGTAACTCACTTCCAAGCTACTAGTACTACTAGTACCTCTAGTACTACTAGTATTATTAGTACTACTAGTAGTACTAGTACTACTCGTGCTACTAGTAGTACTAGCATACTAGTAGTAGTAGTAGTAGTAGTACTACTACTACTACTACTACTACTACTACTACTACTACTACCATGCAGTACTACTAGTACTACCAGTACTACTAGTACAAGTAGTACTACTAGTACTACTAGTACTACCTACCAGCCGTCTGCGGGTACCCGCGCCGGCTGCGGGTACCCGCGCCCGCTGCGGGTACCCGCGCCCGCTGCGGGTACCCGCGTGGCTGCAAAGGTAACTCACTTCCAAGCTACTAGTACTACTAGTACTTCTAGTACTACTAGTATTATTAGTAGTACTAGTAGTACTAGTACTACTCGTGCTACTAGTAGTACTAGCATACTAGTAGTAGTAGCAGTACTACTACTACTACTACTACTACTACTACTACTACTACTACTACTACTACTACTACTACTACTACTGCTACTACTACTACTACTACCATGCAGTACTACTAGTACTACCAGTACTACTAGTACTAGTAGTACTACTAGTACTACTAGTACTACCTACCAGCCGTCTGCGGGTACCCGCGTGGCTGCGGGTACCCGCGCCGGCCGCAAAGGTCATTTCCAAGCTACATAGTACTACTAGTACTTCTAGTACTACAAGTACTGCTAGTACTACTAGTACTACTCGTGCTACTAGTAGTACTAGTACTACTAGTACTTTACTACTAGTACTACTAGTACTACTAGCTGTCTGCGGACCCGCGTGGTGCCGCACTGGCTGCGGGTTAAACCTCAAGCTGTGTGCAAGGTTTTGATTTAATACCTTCATAGTGCAACGTTGACGCGTTGTGGCTGCAAGTACCCGCGCTGCCTCTAAACTCCACACGGCTTTTTCTTTCTCTGTAGACCTTTAAACCCTTAAACCCTAAACCCAGGTGGTGTGCAAAGTCTCTAACCTCAGACCCCTATGGAACCGTGAAGTCATGAAATCCACTATGACAACTCATGGCTCGAGCTTGGACGGCCAACTCTCGAGTTCTAGGGGTTTCAGAACTCGCCTTGGGCACGGCGAGATTACTGTAGGCGCCTGCCAGGGCGATAGGATTTAGGCTGTAGGGTTTTGGGTTTAGGATTTAGGGTTGCAGGTGTAGGGGCGCCTTCCACGGCGAGGTTACTGTAGGCGCCTGCCAGGGCGATAGGATTTAGGCTGTAGGGTTGTGGGTTTAGGATTTAGGGTTGCAGGTGTAGGGGCGCCTTCCAGAGGTCAATGTAGGCGATAGGATTTAGGCTGTAGAGGGTTTAGGCTTTAGGATTTAGGGTTGCATTGCTTCCCCCCAAGCCCCCTTTTCCCGAAACCTTCAGAACCTCCCTCCCTCCCTCCCTGCCTAGTAAATCGACACTGGAGGGTGACGGCTACTGTGATAACCCGGCAAGGTGGTTTGGCTCCTCTGGGCCTTTCCTCCTGGTGTGTCTGCCGTAGTCAGGAAGGCAGGGTCACCCAGTGAGAGTGTCGTCGGGCGGCAAACCTCCGCCTTGGGGTGTCAGGGTTAATTACCCGGCCCAAGTCACGATTTCTGGCCGCAGTGATGCCCCTACGGGGGTGGAGGGGCCGGAAGTGCGGTCATGGTGAGGCTTGTTGTGACAGGGAATCTGATGTCATGATGCTCCAAACCTCCTCCCCCCCGACTCAATCAGGTTCCTACATTAGGGCTTCGGGATTGGGGCCTAGGGTTGTGCAGGTTCAGGGTTTTAGGATTTTGGGTGCCGCCGACCATGGACACAGAGCCCCGGCGAAATCCGAAGCCGTTGCCAGAGGTCACGCGCTGGCTTCGTCTCTGCGGCCTGTGCGCCTTGTGGTCCGTGTTTCAGGCGCAAGGGTTTGGGGTTTAACTTGAAGGTTCAGGGTTGTCTTCGGCCAGTCAGAGCCAGGCGAGTGGCCATGCGGTAGGCAGGCTGGCTGCCTACGATCACTGACTGACGAGGAATCCAAGTGAGCAGACCCAAAACGGAAATGGAAAGAAACACCAATGGTTCCGGCAGCCACGAAATTGGGTCGGCCAGTCAGAGCCAGTCAGAGCCAGGCGAGTGGCCATGCGGTAGGCAGGCTGGCTGCCTACGATCACTGACTGGCGAGGAATCCAAGTGAGCAGACCCAAAACGGAAATGGAAAGAAAGACAAACGGTTCCGGCAACCACGACATTGGGTCGGCCAGTCAGAGTTGTTAGAGTGGCTATCCCCGCCGTGGATAGCCACTCCTGCTTTCTACGCCAGCACTGACGCCGCCCGGGCCAAGCCCGGCACCCGTTCCTGTCTGTAGTGACGTAGAAAGCAGGAGTGGCTATCCACGGCGGGGATAGCCACTCTAACAACTCTGACTGGCCGACCCAATGTCGTGGTTGCCGGAACCGTTTGTCTTTCTTTCCATTTCCGTTTTGGGTCTGCTCACTTTGATTCCTCGTCAGTCAGTGATCGTAGGCAGCCAGCCTGCCTACCGCATGGCCACTCGCCTGGCTCTGACTGGCTCTGACTGGCCGACCCAATTTCGTGGCTGCCGGAACCGCTGGTGTTTCTTTCCATTTCCGCTGGCTGCCTGCGATCACTGACTGACGAGGAATCCAAGTGAGCAGACCCAAAACAGAAATGGCAAGAAAGACAAACGGTTCCGGCAACCACGACATTGGGTCGGCCAGTGAGAGTTGTTA